>BDIP01000052.1:11938-26355 GCA_003568945.1 Kipferlia bialata
TACATTCAAGTAGTGTCACCTTCTTAAGGTTGTCTCTGTGTCTGGGCCCCCCCCCCCCCTCACCCCAGATCCTCCTCTGTGTCCGAGGCCTCTGCCACCCTGGGTGCCCAGATATACCAGGCACAGCACACACTCACAGGGTATGGGAATATCTACTATATATGAGCATGAATACTAAGGTAATCACCTATCTCACCCCCAGTGTGTGTGACAGTCACTCTGCCAGGCTGGATGCCCTGGAGACAGAGACCATACCCACCATGCAGGCAGACATCAAGTACGCAGTCTGTGTATGTCACGTTTGTACATGAAATTGTGTATTCCATCTCCTACTTATGTCCAGTCTTTATATACATATATTCAGAGATACCCTCCCACCCCCAGGTCCACCACGAGTGTGTCCTCCCAGGCCATGCCCCGCCTAGAGGCAGAGGCTGCCCTTGACACCCTGTCCCAGACACACACACAGGGGGTGCAGACAGTGCAGGCAGCGGTGGATGCAGCAGTCACTAAGGTATGGAGGGTAGTGTTTGTATATGTGTGAGTTGATAATGACTCTCCAATGGTATACTGTATCTATATGTTATTGTATTGTCTCTCTCTATGTTTGTACACCACCCAACCCCAGGCTGCGGCCGGTCTGACTGAGGTGAGGCAGGAGGGAGAGAGAGAGAGGGCAGCCCTCAAGGAGGAGGCACAGGCCGCAACAGCAGAGCTCAAGGTTAGACATGACTAATGTATACATACACACTTCATTGATCTCTATGTAGGTGTATACACAGATGAAACATGTATACCCCTATTCCCCTCCCTCTGACCCCAGGCCTCTGTGCAGTCTGACATAGCTGCTGTACAGGCAGAGGCAACTAGGACAGGTACATGCTGTGTATATGTGTTGTATATCTCGCTGCCTCCCCCTTCATTTTCTCACCCCAGCCTCTGCCCTGCGTGACACCACCACCTCCCTGTCCACCCATGTGTCTGCCTCTGCATGTGCCCTGGCTAAGGTGGAGGGAGACATGGCAGACAGGACAGAGGGAGTGAGGCAGGAGGTGGGTGGCAGATTTGGTAGTATATACTGATATGCCCGTGTCCTATCCCTGCAGACCAGATCCTCTCTATCTGTCAGTCATTCATTGTATAATCTATAGACACTATACACTGTATACACACACTCTCTCTCTCTCCCCTGACCCAGGTCCTGTCCCTCCAGACCAGACTGGCCGAGGAGAGACAGACAGAGAGGGAGACACTCACAGGGTACTGCGACACAGCAGGTGGGTACTGACTCTCTCTCTCTCTCTCTTTCGTGTGTCTCTCTCCCGCTGTGTTCTTCTGACTCATTGCGCTCTCTCCCTCCCTATGTACCTTCTCACCCCAGTGACCTCCCTGCGCTCCGATCTCTCTGCCTCCCTGGCCTCTGCCTCTGCACAGTCCCTGTCAGACAGACAGAGGATAGAGAGAGAGGCCGCAGAGAGAGACGCAGCCGCAAGGTTAGTGTGTTGTATATATACCTTGATCACTCAATTCCAATTGATATTTGTTTACTGAGTAGTCCTCTCCTCTCACCCCCAGGGCCGAGTCGACCTCTGCCCTCGAGTCCCTCACCCGTGACCACACGTCCCTGTCCACCTGCCACACCCTGCTAGAAGAGAGGGTGGGGGCACTCGACACAGGGGTGGAGGCCAGCCTCGCCAAGGTGGGTGTGGTATATGTATATGAATTGTGTTGACTTTTTGTTTTCCCACTGCGTCTGACCCCCAGGTGACCGAGTCCCTCCAGGCCCTGGCCGAGACACACAAGGGAGACGTGGAGGTAGGGGGTGTATGGACGTATATATTGATGTGTATACATACCTATCCTCACCCCAGACCCTGCGTGCCTCAGCCGTTGTGTCTGCCCAGGAGAGTGAGGACAGGGACGATGCCCTGCAGACCAGTGTGTGTGAGGTGGCAGAGGTGGGTGGAGTATTCATATATTATCTCATTATATACACCCTCCCTATGTATCGTCTGATTCCAGATCCTGACTGCCCTCTCTACCCAGGTGGAGGGTGTGTCCATGGAGACAGTCCTGTCACACACACAGGCAGTGAGGGCAGACCTCGAGGCACAGGTGGGGGATAGATATGTGTATGTGTGTAAGCATGTATGTATGTGTATAGTGAGTGCATACCCCCCCTAACACCCAGGTGGCAGATGCCGCCAAGGTGTCTGCTGAGAGGTCATACCTACTGGCATCTGAGGCAGAGAGAGAGAGAGAGGCAGTGGCTAAGGTGGGTGCCTCTCTATCTATCTTATTCTCTCCCTCCTTCTCTCTATTGTATCTTGTATATACCCCCCTGACCCCCAGTCCCTGCAGGCTGGCACCGACAGTGTGTCTGCCCTGTCCTCTGCCCTCCAGACCCTGGACGACAAGGCCATGAGGGGCATCGCAGCTGTCAAGACAGAGACCCAGGACAGGTGGGGGTGCTACTATTGTGGTAGTGCTTGTATGTGATACATTCCCTCACCCCAGGTGCCTTGCTGTGGAGGCTGCTGCTGAGGCCGGCCTCAGGACAGGCAGGGAGGAGAGAGAGAGAGACATGGCAAAGCAGGTACGATGTACATATTGTGGTATTAATGCTCTCTTTGTGCAGGTGACTGACTGACACATCTGTATTCAGGCATACCCTCACCCCCAGGACCTGTCCCTCTCTGTCATTAGGGATGACCTCTCCACATATGAGGCCAGTCTGGCAGGGTCAGTGGCGGCACTCGACGCACAGGTACATGTACAGTGTATATCTATATCTATACACACACACACACCCCCCCCCCTCCCCCCAGGTCAATGCGGCCATTGAGTCCACCAGGGCAGAGACCCTGGACAGGATAGCAGCAGCACAGGACGGGATCAGGGTGCTGTCGGAGCAGGTAGGGGGTTATATATGTAAATAGTTATTATATATGTGTATGTATATGTATGTGAAGGGATGTCCATATCCCACCCCAGACCGACTCCCGCCTCAAGGCCCTGGGCCAGAGGGCAGCAGCGGAGATAGTGTCGGTGGGAGCATCAGTCTCAGAGCTCAAGAACACGGTGGCTAGGTATGGGGATATATGGATATAGGCTGCATCATAGTGACGCTCTTCCTCTATACCCCCCCCCCCACCTCTCCTTCCTCCCCTCACCTGCCAGGCGCCTTGTGGAGCTTAGGGAGGGTGCCGAGACAGAGCAGAGGGACAGGGAGGCACTAGCCAGGTTCGCATATGCTTATACATATATATATATGCATATACCTCTCACCCCAGGTCTGTGCAGGAGAGGCAGGATAAGTGGGAGACCCAGGGCCACAAGGCACACGCAGACCTCGCAGCTACGGTGGGTGGACTACACTATATATGTAATTGTGTGTGACATGCTCTCACCCCCCAGCTAGCTGCCCAGCAGGCCGAGATGCAGACTGGCCTTGATGTGAGAGTGGGTGCCATTGAGGCATCCCTGTCCTCCCTCAGCAGCAACCAGGTACTCTCTCTTTCTCTCCCTCTGTCTTTCTATCTCTCATTTCTTCTCCCACTAACTGTCAGGCTGAGCTCCTCAGTGATACTGAGAGGGTGAGACAGGAGCTGGTGCGCAGTGTGCATGACACACAGGACTCATTCAGGTTTGTATACTCCCTTCCTTAGCCTCCTGTCTACTAACCATCTAACCCTCTAGGCAGAGCATTGGGACAGTGAGGTCTGAGATCAACGATGTGTCTGAGCAGTCCACAGAGTGTGCCGCCAACATCAATGCCATGGAGGCAATGCTGTCATCGACTAGGTACTGTCGCTGTCCATAACCTTTCTAATGCTCTCTTCTGGACCCCCTCCCCCCCTCACCCCAGGTCCAGATCTGAGGCTGTCTCCAGAGAGATCCAGGGCTCTGTGCACAAGCTCACATCTAGGTATGGTACTGACATACCGTTCTTATAGTGGAGTCTAACTGTCCTTGTGTATTTGTCACTCTCTCTCTCTCTCTCTCCCTCTCTGACCCTCCAGAGTGGCTGACTCCGGCCACAGGTGGAGAGAGATGGGGGCCACCCTCGACGCTCGGTACGTATCGTGTAGGATACACTATATACATCGTGTAGTTACTGTGTCTCACCCCAGCTTCATCGAGGTCAAGAACAGTGTGGCCCTCCTGGAGAGAAGGGTCAAGCACGTCTAGAGGGAGAGAGGGAGAGAGTGGTTGTGTGTCTATCACGTGTGACACGTGAGGATACGACCGATCCGCATAGGACCTACAGAAAGAGAGAGGGGTCCATGCTACATGTATATTTAATAGACCAAGTGTCAGTGTGTTGAAGATTCTCCACTTAATCGTCATATTTATATTACAATATCGATGAGAATAGTAGGGAGCTAAAAGTAGTCTATTGCCCGTACGCAGAGATAGAATTTTCCAGCTGGGTAACCGCCGCCACATACTTCTGAGCATTGGGCACTGTTATTGCCGAGAGTCGACAGGTTGTCAATGACAACGCTTCTTAGAGTTGGCCTCGCACCCGTCTGTCCCTACCTCTCTCTCACACACAGCACAGCAGGATGAGGTGAAGCGGGAGGAGAGCCGTCCGAGTTCTCTCTCTTGTACAGTATACCAAAAGAGGATACATGGCCTGACCGACAGTGCCCATTGGCAGTCTCAGTGGTCAGAACATTCCAAGATACGGTGTGCGTGCATGCCCCTTCTCATGTCTCATGCCTCATGTCTCATGTCTCCATGCTGCACTCAGCTCCAACACTCACCGGAGCTTCTTCTCCATTTTCACACAGCACACATCGTACCCAGGCAGAGTGATGCGGGTGATCTCATCGCTGGTGGGTCTGATGTCCTGGCCACGAAGGTATCCCTGCTTGCCGTACCAGGTGAACAGGTCAGGACGCACATTCAGCACACCCATACCTATATCTGCAGTCACAGATGCACCCCCTGCCTCTGTGGCTGACTGTAGCACTAGCCGCTCTGCTTCGCGTATGAGAGCAGAGCCAATACCACGGCGGTCGAACTGCCTTCCCACTGCCACGCACCCAAAGGTACCCTTGCAGTGCACACCTCTCTCCCTCTCTCCCTCCCCCGATACAGTGACAGTGCGACTGAGGTACAGACACCCCACTATCTGCCCTCCCCCAGGGGCACATGCACACAGATAGTCACCCTCTCCATCCATCATACCCTGCACGTCCTGTCTGGTGAAGCGCTGGTGGTACTCGGGCAGCTTGAAGAACTCATCGGCCTGTCATCAGTATAGGTAGAGGTAAAAGTATAGGTATAGGTGTCAGTATCAGCATCAGTTTCTACCCCTCATACCTTGTATGCATCGTTGGATATTGACAGGATGGATTCTAGGTCATCATGGCAGCCGAGACGAAACTCCACAGTTGAGCCGTTAACATCTGGAGAGTGCATCTGGAGAGGCGGTGAATCAGGGTTCTGGAGTAAACACTATTGAAAGAAGGATTTATGCTAGGGTGTGAGGGAAGGTGCATCGAGATGAAGTAAAGGAGGGGGGGGGGGTGGGGAGGGGGGGGGGGGGGGGGGGGGATGCAATACCTACGTCTGTTAGCCAGGAACAGGTTCTTGGCCTCGGTCTCCTCTCTGACACGGGACCTCTCCTCGGCAAGGAAGTCACGGTCAAAGCGGCTCTGAGATAAGGAGCAAGTATAAAGGACAAATAGTGCTTGAGACACGAATATAGCGTGTGACCCCATGGACAGACACGTGCTGCGGGTACCTCCTCCGATATGTAGCCACTGGTCCCTTCCTCCGCGTGCTGGATGTCGCCTGGGTCCTGGTAGGAGTGGTAGTCCTCTCGCCGCCTGCTCAGCCTGGATGTAAGGCAGGGTCATCACAATCACACACATATATCCTCGGGGGGTTCCACATGACAACGCCAGAAACAACTAAGAGAACACTGACAGCCAAGCACAATCCAAAGAGCAAGAGGCCACAGGCTAAAATTTCCCTGCTGTATCTCATGTCCCTCACCTGCTCTTCTCCTTCAGATCCCTGTCAGCATCTGCCTTGCGCTCCAACCTGGTGCGGGGCTTCCACCTACCCCCAATAACCACCTCTTCGTCCTCCATTTGCTGGGTGAGGAGAGAGGAGTCCGAGGAATATGAGGGCCAAAGCTATCACTAAAGGGTGCCGTATAAATCCAAAAACTTCGGTGAAGCAAGTTGCTTCAAGCAACTAGCCTTGTCAGTGACAAGGCCTTTATTGCATTGCATACCAACTATATTGTCACTGTGCCACAGTGGCTATGGCAATTATTTATACCACAGTAGTTCCCCCCATACTAAGATGGTATTGCCGTGTGCCCTAATATGCCCTAATATATACCGCTCTTACCCTTTCTCGTCGAAGGGTAGTACGCTCAGGATACTCAGGTCTTGCAGATAACGACCAGACAGTATCTATTGAACAACAAAGACCAATAACAAAGACGAACACTCACAAATATCTGAGTGGGAAACGCAACACAATCGATAACATAATACACTACTACACTGGGCCCCTGGGAGGGAGGGCCTCACCATATGGACCTCTTGCCTCTCTTCTGGGCATTGAGGGCATTGACTCTCTCCCCGCCCTTCCCGTCTGGGTCGACCCTCAGGACATCCATCCCAGACAGCACAAGCCGGTCACGCTCACGGTCCCGAGTCTGGGGTGAGGGGTACTGGCGACATGGGAGACAGGAAAGAGCAAGAGAGGAGATATTCATGCCGACACCCGTATATATCAGGTACCTGATACTGCTGGGGGGGGAGCGGGGCCCTGTTCCTAGACCCTCTGCCACTCGGGGCAAACACTAGGGACTGGACCTGCACCGCTGCCCCGTCCCTGTCTCTCCTGACCCCCGGCTCTCTCTCACCGGACACGTGCCCCCCCCTGTCTAAGCTCTGTCTGTAGGGCGAGGGCCTCTCCCTCTCCTTGGCCCCAGACATGGAGGTGCCGGACACAGACACCCTCTGCAGGGGCTGCCCCACCGACCTAGAGTGTGACATGGACCTATGCCCCACCAGCCGGTCCCGGTCACTCTCTCTGTCTCTATCCCTGTCCCTGGTCGCTGTGTACCCAAGGCCGGACACAGACCGCATCTGCCGCCCGTCACCCCGCTCTCTCTCCCTGTTCAGAGGCCTGTCCACACGGCCAGAGGGTCTGGGGTCAGCAGTATCATGTATATGACGTGTATATATTAATACACACATATATACATATGCACATGTACCCAATATGCACCCACCTGGCCATATCCCCACTGACTACATACACCCCAAAGGCATTGGACTTGCCACCCTCATTCTCTCTCTCTCTCTCGCCACGCTTCTCCAAGGGCTTCCCATCTAGCTCGGCCAGGTCTGGACAGTACTGGGCCACGGCCAGAAGGTACCCGTGCTTGCGGCAGAGGCTGTTGCCCTGGAGTCAGAGGGGGCATATACTGGGGTCCAATGCACAATATGATAGCACCCACTCATACACAATATGCCGACAGTTTCCCTAACAGTATTAATACCCATCTCCGTTGCCTGCAGGTTGAGTTGAGTGAGCTCTGGCAGCGAGCTGAGCCTGGCCAGCTCGCGTGTCTCTGTGACCCTGTTCTTACACAGCGACAGGGCCCTCAGCTTGTGTAACACGGGGGACCCCTTGGCCGGGGACAGCCACTCGAGGCTCTTGGCCCCCACCCTGTGGGTCAGAGACACAGGAGGGTGGGGGGGGACTCTATACACAGAAGGTATATATACAGTGACAGAGGTGGGCTATAGAGTTTAGAACCCTCACCTATCTGCTAGAAGGGATGTGAGGCGGTAGCACCCGTCGAAGGTGCCTATGCACACCGTCCTGAGGGGGTTGTAGGAGATGTCGAGGTGCAGCAGCCCCGGCAGACACCCAAAGGCCCTCGTCTCCAGGACAGATATGGCATTGTGGCCAAGGTGCAGCTCCTGAGAGGTGGGACAAGGGGGGGGGTATCACACAAACACTGACTCCTGTACGTATGCATGTATGCATGTATGCATGCATGTACTATATGACTGCACCTGTAGATGGACTAACATGCCAAAGGGAGGGGGGAGGTCATCAGGCTCCTCCTCGGCACCGGTGTCCTGGGTATCATTGCACCTGGGGGAAGGGAGGGAGAGGAGTGATACGAATGGGATGGTACTGCGACTTCACGAGTTTAGTGCACACACCTTGGGAGGAAGTCGAGTCTGTTGTGGCTGAGGTCGAGGGATGTCAGCTTGTGGAAGGAGAGGCAGGGGAACCCGGTGGACGCATGGTAAAGGCCCTCCAACGATATCTGGCCGTTAACAACAAGGAAATTCAAATATCGAAGTTAGATAACCAAAAGAGTTACATCCTGTAAACAGCCTGATGAACCCGCACTAGGGTTGTGGTCTGATAGTATCGGTACAATGGAAAGAGTTACTGGTACATATCCCAACACCGACCTTGTTGTCTGCCAGGTTGAGTGTCTCTAGCAGGGGCATGTCCCCCAGGGTGGCCAGAGAGCATATCTCGTTGTGGGACAGATCCAACTTGGTCTGGGGTGAGTGGGACAGTCCATGTGTATATGTGTCTGATGGGTCTCTCTCTGCCTCATAACGTATTAGATGTGTTGCAGCAGGCCTCACCAGCTGTGGCACGTTGGCCCTGTCCAGCGCTGTCAGCACCCGGATGCCCTGGCCGCTGAGGTCAAGCACAGTCAACGCCGCCAGTTCATCCATGGCATCAGCTCTGGTACGGGACATACACGCCTCGCCTAGGGGTGGGTGGGTAGGAGGGTGGGATAGCATGTCTACACTAGCACACACCTATGAGGAGGTCGAGCGTGACCCTGCCTCTGAAGTGTCCCTTGGCCCTGTCCTGCAGCTGCTGCGTCACAGTCAGGCCGTTGATGCACCTGGGGTGAGACGACACTGACATGCCCACACTGTGACACTCCCAATGCACATGTGTGTATGTGTGTGTATTCATATGCGTGTACCTGAGAGTGGGTATGAGGTGGAGGGCATACTCTGCGGGGGCGGCATCGGAGGGGAAGCAGTTGTCACTGACGTCCAGGATGGTGAGGGAGGGGGCAACGCCTGCCAGAACCCTCAGAGAGTCTGTCGAGCACAGCCGGTTGTGGTCAATGTACAGCTGAGGTGAGGTTCGAATAGGAGAGACACCCTAGCAGTATAAGAAGCACACCACCAGCCCCCACCTCCACCAGACCCCTCATGGGCTGTAGGGCGTCTAGGGCAGACACCTTGTTGAAGGCTAGGTGCAACACAGAGAGGGAGGAGGCGCTGCAAAGAGGGGATATGTCGCTGATGTGGTTGCAGCTGACGTCCAGGGTCAACAGACGCCTCAGCAGGGTGGGCCCCAGAGGTGCCAGCGACGTGACATTGCAGTGGCACACGGACAGCTCCTCCAGACAGGGCAGGGGGGACAGACACCCCAGGTCGAGCATGGGGTTGTGGTCCAGTCTGAGCCTGGTCAGGGCCGAGAGGGAGGATGTGACAGAGGCTAGGGTCCTGACCCCGGCACACGGCAGGTCGACATCATAGGCAGAGTGTAGCAGAGAGTGGAGGGTGTCGTCAGAGGCGTCCTAGGGATGAGACTATGGTACATGAGAACTAAGGAGAATCCATACCTGCAGCGAGAGGGACTGGATGCGTGTGCTGCGGCTGTACAGTCCGTGCCCCTTGGGGATAGGCTGCCTCTGCCTAGGCTCCTGCCGCATGCCCCCCTCCCCCGTGTGTAATGTAATGCCGCAGGGCATGCTGGGGTACGGGCTGTGGGTATGGGGTGCAGCAGGAGAGGCCAGGATGGGGTCTCGGAGGACTGCGGTCAGGAGCCCCAGTCGGAGCTTGGACGACACTCTGAATGAGTAGGCCCCACTCAGACACGCAGGCAGGGTGTCGGTGCAGATACGGTATAGCACTCGGGAGTCGATGCTCACGAGGCTGGGTGAGACAATATAGCAAGAGAATCCTACGTCGGAGGGATTTGAAAAGCCCAATGGATATCAGTTATACATCTAGATCTATCCAGAAATATATATGCAGCACAGGACCACTCCAATACCTGGGTATTGCCTCTCCCAGCGCTGCTGTGATGCCGCTCTGGGAGAGGTGGAAGGACCCCGGCCAGTCCCAGAGGGGGTTGCCACAGAGACAGAGGTGTCTGGGGTCAGGGGGGGGGGGTACAGAGAGGGGGCTGATGATACACATACACCGGAGCAAGACACCCACCTCAGCTGTGGGCATGCCTGTGCCAGGCTGCTGACAGTCCCCTTGACGTCGCTGAGTCTGTTGTGGGCCAGGGAGAGGGTCTCCAGGTAGGGCAGGGACCCCTGGCCCAGCCCCAGCTGAGTGAGGTGTGCGTGTGAGACATCAAGGTGGGTGAGCATGGGAAGAGCGGGGAGGGAGGCGAGGGACGAGATGGGGTTGAAGGACACAGACAGGCAGCTGGAGTCCGACCGCATCCTCTCCCCCACCGCCTCCAGCGAGTCCAGGCCCAGACACCCCATGTCCAGGACCCCCTCCTCCAGGGGGACAGCGACCCCAGACGCAGGGGGGTGATCCTCCCCAAAGGTGGGTGAGGACAGGGAGGATATCGGGGATATAGCCTTAGTCCCAGGCTCGGGTGGTGCGCCCCTCATGTCGCCGTATGCGGCCTCCAGGTGGAGGAGGGGTCTGAGCACTGAGGCCATGTCCATGTGGGAGGGAAGGGAGGTACGGTCGGAGGGGGAGAGCAGAGAGGCAACGGGGTCCTGGGCAGATGCCGATGCCGATGTCTCGAGCGTGTACTCGTACTCTACAAGGTACTCTACTAGGGTATGTCTGGGATTAGACCAAGGGTCACTCTGTGAGATGCAGACGTACGGAGGGCACCCTGATACTATGCTCACACAAGCCGGCATACCTACCGTCACACACATACACCCGCTGCCGAGAGTCCGCAGGATGCGAGAGGTACACAACCCCACTCGCTGGATCGACCTCAGAGGAAGGGAGCCAGGACCTGACGGTAAGCAGTGCTATGACACTAATTCTGAGTGCTATGTCAGTGTATTGACATGACACATATGAAATATATATGGTTCGGTCACTGTACACACACTTATATGGGGACTCTCACCTGACTGGGGCTACATCCCTGGCCTCTGGCGACACCACAGCCTTCTTGACCTTGGTGAGCACGGTCTTGAGCACAAGCACCTGGGGTCAAAGGGGGGGCGGGGGGTATATCCTTCACCTATACAGGTATACACCACTGGGACCCCACCTGTCCCCTTAGCTTGGGAGTGTTGGCCTCGTAGTAGTGCCGCAGCCTGGGATCCTGACATGCCTGGCAGGCAGACCGGTGTCTGGCCAGGTGCTGTCTGAACTGGGCCACCTAGATGTAAGGGTATATGGGTATATGGGTACATGGGTATATGGGTATATGGGGTATAGCAGAAGACAGACAGACCAATGAGTGATAGAGAACACCAGCTGCCAGGGCCACTCCCCACCTTGTCACCATCGACCACGCCCATGCTGTTGGTCATGAGGATGCCGGACTGGTACACACCGCCTGGGACATGAGGGGGGGGGGGTTATTATACTAAGTGTGTGTAAGACTCATACTCTACACACACAATACACACCTGGGGGTAGACCTGGCAGGCCTCTCTCCGCCAGCCTCGGCAGGCTCCTGTACTCTGTGACGGGACAGGAGTGCAGAGGGGGGGGGAACGGGAAGGAGAGGGGGTCGGGCAAGTGGCTGTCCGGGGCAGAGGGGCCAGGGCCGTCGTGCCAGGGCTGAGGGGATACCGGAGCAGAGGCATCCGAGGTGGGGGTCTCAGGGGTCAGTAGGAACAGATACTCGACCCGGTCCTTGGCCTTGTTGGCCAGGCCGCTCCTCACGCCCCCCTCATACATCATATCCTGACAGTCAGGGCATCTACCAGACAACCTGATGACACCACAACACTGATATGTATACAGTTATATATGTATATATGTATATAGGGGTACCTGGAGAGACCTCTCGAACCCCGTTGCCGTGAACCTGTTCAGGGTACGTGTCACCTTGTGTACAGCGATGCCAGACACGGGCACACCCTGGCGGGTAAGAGGGGCTACAGCAAAGACATATGTACCCATATACAGACATAGACCGGGTCACTCTACCCCACCTGCTCTGTGAAGACTGAGGGGTCGAATCTGGACTCCAGCAGCCTCTGGCAGGAGGTGAAGGACGCAGAGTCCTCGGGACACGTGGCGAGGGAGACAGACACATTGCCCCCCGTCTCCAGTTCCGTGATGACTCGGTGGGACGCATTGGTGTAGTGGGCCCTCACGGCCTCTGTGCACCTGTCATACACCCCCCTCAACAGTGCCGCATGGGTACCGGTGAGGATGGGCGAGAGGGGGGGGGTCTCCAGGCAGGACCGGCCCAGGGCAGGGTTGGCTGAAAGCCTTTCAGCGAGTGCGGCTCTGCCCTCCATCGCATTGGACGCACCCAGCAGACGCCGGAAGAGGCGGCCCACCACTAGCTGAGGTGAGAGGGGAATATATGAAACACACCCAACCACACTTGGACATCCATACAAACACACATTACCATGCCTCATGACTCCCCACCTGTGTCTGCACCTCCTTGGCCCTCAGCTGCTGTAGCTGCATGCTGTAGAACATCTTCTTCTTCACAAACACGGTCTCGGCCCGCTCTCTGTCCTGGTCCCCGCACAGGATGCCGTCGACGTAGGTGATGCCGGGCACGTGGTACAGACAGAAGACACGGAAGTTGGACAGAAGCGACACAGGGCAGGGGCCGAAGATGGGGTCGCTGAACACAACAGACCTGGGGGGAGAAGGGAGAAGGGAGAGGGAGAGTAGACTGATGGACATGATCAGCCTTACTGACTCCATACACACTATGGGCCCAGACTCTGCACAACAATACACAGCCCATGTGATATCTCCCTCTACACACACCTGAGTCTGCTAAGAGCCCTGAGTTTGGGCATCTCTGCGAAGGAGGAGATAGGGTTGCCAGCCAGGATAAGCTCCTGAGGGTAAGCAGAATGGATACATACAGAGCGTCTTCACTCGTGCACAATCCGATAGCACCAGTCCAACAATACAGAGAGAGTATACAACCCAGTCACCTCTGATCGTGAGTCCAATAATACAGTACATATATACATATATACATATATACACATATATATACAACCCAGTCACCTCGAGCATAGGCAGGGACTCCAAGGCTGCCGTGCTGAGGCCTGTCAGAGCATTGGCCGCTATGTTGAGGGACCGCAATGCAGTCAATCCCTGGACAGGCGTCAGTTTGGACACCTAGGGTAAGCAGGACTTACATATACTGGATAAAAGATGGACGGGAGACACAGTGGGAGGGGGGTGTATTCACAATATCCCTATGCCCTAGTCACTCTCTGACTGTAGATATATAAGACCCCCCCCCCACCTGGTTGTGGGACATGGACAGGTGCACCAGAGAGGGCAGCTGGAGGTGGGTCGGGAGGGCTCTGATACTGGGGTCAGGCACCGCTGGAACCAGACTGATTACACTGAGAAACGTATACTCCGCCCAACACACGTAAATGGTGGCTGTCGTACCAATTGTGCTCCAGATGTAGCCTCTCCAACTTGTGAAGGGTGTCTAACCCAGAGATCTCTTCAATTTCATTGCAGCCTGGGAGTGAGAGGTGCTGTGAGTCGCTATACAGACTACTAGCGATGCTCCTCGTCCTCACCTAGCCACAGGTGTCTGAGCTCTGTGAGGTGGGTAAGGCCCTTGATGCACGATATGCGGCACTTCATCACCGACAGAGAGACCTGGTCAATGAGGGAAGGAGTGAGGAGAGAGACTTGGTACATGTGCCCTGAAGCAGCAGAGGCGTACCAGGGATGGCGCAAACACAGACAGCCCCTCGAGAGCCGGGTACCGAGGGTGCAGAAACATCTCGAGGGACAGGACCGCCTCCTCGTTGGGGTAGGAGATACAGGGGGAGGTAGTGGTGGCCTCGGCCTGGGGTGGGAGACACAGACACAAGGGTACAGAAGGGTATAGAAGGGTACATAAGGAGATGGGTGCAGTAGAGATACAGTACCCCACCTGGATGCAGTATGGGAAGGAGGGGAGGTCTACGTCCTCCACCATGCCAGGGCTCTCTTCCATGATGTCTGTCGGGTCTAGTCCCTGGGTCAGAGGCAGCAGATCTGTCACTCAATATACACTGATACCATGTGTAGACACTCACATTGGCCTCGCACAGCACCTCGAAGGCCTCCTCGTAGTCCTCATCGACTGAGTCATCATCATCGGAGGACGCATCGCTGGTGTGAGGGGGGGGGGGGGGGGCTACATAATGACTGTACGATGTACACTGAAGCTAC
>BDIP01000053.1:0-33829 GCA_003568945.1 Kipferlia bialata
ACTTGAACAGTGTCAGATCAATAGTTAATAGAAGAGTGTCATCATCATTCATGGGTATACAAATATCACAGACATTACGTAGACAGTATGGTGATGCTTTCAACTACTTATAAAGGACATTATTCATTATTACTCTATTAGTGGGGTACCGAATAGCACAGTATTCGTGGGTGTGTAGAGTATACAGGTATGCAGAGAGAAGGCATGTGAGAAAGAGTGCCCATCGTGCAGCGAGGTGGGGAGGGGGGGGGGGGGGGGGGGGGGATGAATACACTGGGCAGGTAGTAGACTGCAACGGTAGACTCTGTGCAATATCCTCCCTACCTGTAACAGCAGCGTCACTAGCAGGGGGGACACAAGCTGGACATCCCTAGCCCCTGTGGCCTGGGCGATGTGGTCGAGGAAGAACTCAATGGCTAGGGGGTTAGAGAGGGGGGGATATTCCACCAGAGCCATGTCAGACTATACCCCCGTACCGATGTCATCCAGCATCTCGTTGTGGTGCAGTCTGTTGAGGGCACCCAGGGTCAGGGACACGTGGGAGGCCCTGACCAGAGGGGCTCTATCCTCCTGGTAGTACTCCTGCAGCTTGCCTGGGGTAAGCAGATAGATAGGTACACACAGTAGGTGGTACGGGGGGGAGGGAGGGGGGGGGGGCAGTTATGCTCACCTAGCACCGCATCTACCGTCTCCCTCATCGCTGAGGACTGCTTTCTGCCACTGAGTTCGGCTCGCTGCTTCACCTTATCGCTGAGTTCTGGGGTTGCATCCAAATCACCCGTGATGTTTCTGGGTGAGAAGGCACCGGTAGATGAAACCAGCAGGTCATATGCATTAGTGATATATGTGTACAAGGGACACTGTGTATACTACATATACAATATATATACGTACCTGGTGGCAAAGAGAGGTCTCCTCAGGTTGTTCCCTAATGTGCGTGAGCCATAGTAGAGACCATGCTGCTTAAAGGCCTGGAGTGGGTGAGGGAAAGGCTGCTGAGACATCGAGTGCAGAGTATAATAAGGAATGCAGATTATCATGACCAGGTCCACTTCCTTCTGAGAAGGGAGCACATATGAATATGATACTGACAATGATATAGATACTGCCACTGATACCTCCTGATATGGGAGCACTGCATTGGGGTGGATGGTGGGTAACTTGGCCATTGCTACCCCTCCCTCTCAACCTCTCCTCTCGCCTCCTCTTGACCACAGACACACACTCAGACAGCCGGGTAGACCTATCACACAAGTCACACGGCTGGTAGATCACCACACAGTAAGGGAAGCAACCCTGCCCACTACTATAGTCCCTCAAAAGGGCGGCAGTAGGATGCTACCGTTACCTGTGGCTGTGATCACAATAGAGCGTAGTGGCTGCCACAATGCAAAAAGCAACCCAAAACCTAAAGATCGAAAGTGGAGGAAAGGTTGTCCTGGCCACTGAAAGAATGGTGGCACCATGTCGCCGTGCTCTCTCTGTACATTCACTATGAATGCCGACCAGTATCGCCACCAAGTAGAGAATGTCATGAAGGAGGTATGAGTAGTTTGATTGGTTATGTATGTCTTATGTTTGAGTGTATCAGGTACCCAACGATAGTAGTATACCCTGATCCTCATGTTGTTCCCACCCCCCAGGAGTATGCCTCCTATGAGGCCAAGGTAGTAGCCCAGCTCGAGACATCGGTGCAGTCAGTGGTCAGAGAGAAGGTGTGGTCACCCGTCCTCTTCGTCCACTTCTCTCTCCTTATCCACTTGTCATTCTGTTGCGTTGACCGTCCACCCCCAGCGTGAGGCTGAGCACGAGATCACCAGTGTGGAGCTGGCTCTTAGGGAGCAACTGAGACAGGGCAGGCTCCTCCTGGGAGTTCTCAGTGGCAAGAGGGGTGAGGGCTCTATTGCTCTATCTGTATCCAATTTGAAATTGTGGTGCCTTTGTGTGTATCGAAGATGAGTGTACTTAGGTATCTTACCTCCAGAGGAACTTGAGAAGTCCTTCTCCGCCCGTATCAGTACCTTGAAGGCAGATACCACAGCTGCACTCAGGGACAAGAGGTATGGGGGCTACTTACGCGATTCTCACTGACACATACATCTGCTTGTATCAATGTATTAATCTCTGGTCAGCCCCAAACAACCAGACATCGCTGATACCTGCAAAGGATATATATATATATATATATATATACCCTGCCTCACCCTCCAGGGATGTGCTGCAGAGGGAGTGCGATACCATGGTGACCAACCGGTTCGGAAAGGGCTCCTAGAAGAGGAGTAGCCCCAGGGAGATTCATATTCACGGTCAACCCACTACCGGAATACACTGACAGAGGTGGGGGAGAACATGTCGAGACGATCTTAGTTCCAACACCCCACTGGAGCTCTGTGATGCATAACACTACCGTTGGGTGGAGACGCAGCAGGAGACGCATCACTATGCACCCATTCTGATTGGTGTCCAACTGCTCCCAGGGAACCACACGTTCGCAGTGATGAGTAAGGGGGAGGCTCAGGTCCCTCAGCAGAGCCTGTCTCTGCCATGCCTTGTAGGTTGTTATCAGACCTGGTCAGTAGTCAACTCATCAGAGATGACAAGGATTGTTCCGTGAACAGCCTTTAGCCGTTTCGAACAGCATAAGGCTGAATACTAATAGAACACAACCCCCAATTACCCCCACTCAATAGACGTCCAGTACTGTACATCCTCTATTCCCCCAATCGACCTCTGCCCTAGAGCCCTGACAGGTCCCCTATTGTGGGTCTCGACAGGTCAGTCTGACTGGCAGCCCACTCATCAGTATCATTGTCCTCCACCTCGGGTCTCTCTCCCTCTCCCTCTGCTGGTGCCTGTGCCTCTGGTCTAGAGGCTGTGCCGGGTAAGGGCTCGAGGGGTGTGGACTTGGGTGCCCTCTGTCTAGTCCTGGGGGCACGCATGCGTCTGGCCCTGAGGGTGAGGGAGAGAGACACACACATATATTTATCAGAAGCAATATCAACATATGCATATACTCCCATTCACACCCCGCTGGTTGTTCTGATGACAGATGAGTGTGAGACAAACACTATATAATATGCAACATAACATATAATTTGCTATACAATCTATATCCATCCCCACCTGGCCGTTGTCCTGATGACAGTCTCCACGTTCTTCCCCCCTAGGGTGGGTGCCCTCTCTGGGAAGGGGGGCTTCAGGATACCCGACCTGGTCTCTGTGGACAGCAGGTGGTGCAGGTGCTGTGTCATCCTGCCCAGCTCCTCCTCAGAGGCAACCTTCTCTCTCTCCTGGGGGTCGGAGAAGAGGGGGGGACATGCAGAGAGGGTGAAATAGCACCAATTACCACGAGGTGTCTAGTATATGTATAGAACCATACAGGACACCCCACCTTTCTCGCCGCCTCCTCCTCGGCCTCTGTCCGCCTCATCAGCTCGGAGAACTCTGCCAGTGAGAAGGGGGAGGGGGGGGGCATTGGGTAAGTGCTGGGAGTATATACAATGAACCCAATACACCCACCTGCAGTCTTTGCGGCCACTGCCAGCAGATACCGACCCCTCGCAGCAACATCACACAGATGACGCCTCACATACCAGCCCCTCCAGGTGGTCTGGATCTTGAGGGCAGCCTCGTCATAGGCACGCATGTTGTACTGGTGGCGGTACACCTGTGGGGTGAGAGGAGGCTCATGGCAAGGAATTGAGAAATTGGAATCACTCAGAGTAGAAACACTGGGAGTGCACGGACATACCACACGTTAATTGGCAGTACTCATGATGCACTGTATCCATTGTACTCATACCAACATACCTCTCTCAGCACCAGGAACTGTCGCCGCACACAGAATGCCCTCCAGTGCTTCTGGATGGTGGTGGCTGCAGCTCGGGTCTTGTTGGCCTTCGACCTGGTTATGAAGCCCCGGATCCAGGACTGGGCAAATATGATACGCTCTACATTGTGTCTCTGGAATACGTCGATTAGGCTGTGAATCAGACACTTCGGAGTGGTACAATATACTCAGTGCACATTTTCCTCACCTGTGCACGTCTGCTGCAAGCTCCATGAACTGCTCGTTCACTTCATCCTGCGCGGCTAGCAAGGCCGCCATGTCTGAGGCAGTATCTTCCCTCTAGCTGTGTAGGTGACTCTGTCTATTGATGAAACTGAGGAGGACTCCGCAGCTGAGTCTGAATTCCAGCCGCAAGAAAGGGGCCAGCGTTTTTGAATCGTACAAAAATGAAGGTGAGAAAAGGGTCCGGTGAGTTTTGAAGGCCTGACCTCTGCACACCGTGTCTCAGACACGCCGCCATGACAAGTGAAATGGACATCTCCCGCATTGAAGGGGTCATAGGGTCTCGACACACAGTCTTGGTGTCGGCCCATGTCGTGTTCTCTGAGTTACAACTCACTCCCACACCCAACTGGGGAAACCTCACTCACCGGGCCAGGTATGATACTCTCTCTTCTGGAAGGGTTATAGAGGGAGGGGGGGGGATAATGTCTCAGAGTGTATCGATTTTGTGGTGATTGACTGTATCTGTTCCCTGTTGTCACAGTGTGACTATATATATGCCAATTACTCATTACCACTTTGCTTACCCCTGCAGGGTCAAGGGTGTGGCAGCCATATCCTCCGATGAGAACGGAGCCCCATGGTTCTATCTGATAGATCTTACCTACACTGGTGCGGCTCCCTGCTTGCTCTCTCTCTATATATATGTATGACTATTGGACAATTATACAGTCACCCACCAACATCGACTACTCTTTCATGTGTATTAATGGTGAACTAACCTCAGGGAAGGTTAAGAAGAGAATTAAGCTCCCTTTAGTGCTGGACAGTCTTGGAATTCAGGTACAAGGTCTAGGGTCACACATATGAACATTCAAGATATTGGTATCATTGAATAAACAATGTGTGACCTCAGCGCCCCACCCCTACCCTTCTGGTATGGGAGGAGACGTCCACTTGGATCGCACTGGCATTTGACACGGAGCAGCAGGTACCTAGTATTTAGATTGTTTCTTCCAGTCAGTTATACTATGGTCTCTTGAAGAGTCATCTCTTCAACTAATAGACACAATATATATATAAATCAATACGAAATGCCTATCTCTCTCACCCCACCAGACCAGGACCTTCTTCGAGGATGTCCAGAGGGCATACCAGACCCTGGAGATGGTGAGACAATTGCGTACCATTACACTCTAACAGGCTGTCCTCATGACATTGCCAGTACAATAATTACAACTGCTTGTTTCTCTGTTCTGCAGATACTCTACTCTGGCCATCTGTACTTATGTATCTAACCATTAGGAGGCAGCCCAGACCAAGACCACCGGGGGCAAGCTCTTCCGTGCATTTAGGGGCAGGACCAAGGGGATGTTCTCTCGCAAGGTGGGTCTGCTATCAATAGTACATCTCTCTCTCTCTCTCTCTCTCTCTCCCCTCCCCCCCATCCCAGTCTGCCCCCATGGTCATTTCTGCACCTGTCTCTCTCTCTCTCTCTCTCTCTCTCTCTCTCCCTCTCCCTCACCCCAGTCTGCCCCCATGGTGATGTCTGCCCCTGTCACCTTCCAGCACCAGGGGGGTGTCGATGGGGCCACCGGCCAGGTCAGTGGGGAGATCCCAGAGGTGTACAAGCAGCAGCTGATGGCGGCAGGTACTACCGGTTATAATTGTAAGACTGACACCTGCCCATGTATATAGATGCAACATATAACCGACCTCACCCCAGGCATGTCCCCCGCTGCCTTTGAGGACGGGGGTGCCGCCCTCATGGATGCCCTCAGAAGGGTGGCACAGGGAGAGGAAGTGCAGACAGCATCCCCGGCTCAGGTACACGCGTCCAGCTCTACCTATCCATTACCAACCTCCCACATCCAGGTGAAGCGTGCCCAGCGCATAGCCAGACAGTCCAAGAGGCGCAGCAAGAGGCAGCACACAGCCCAGCCCACCATGGCCCCCCCTCCCCCTCCCCCAGGCGCCATGGCTGCTGGTGGTCCTCCTCCTCCTCCCCCTCTCCCCTCAGTCGGTGCTAAGCCACGCAAGCGCGTCCCACCTCCTGGTGTGGCGCCTCCCCCTCCCCCTCCTGGGGGTGCGTCTGCGGGTGGCATTCCCCCTCCCCCTCCCATGCCTCCTGTAGGGGGCCCTCCCGTCCCACCCCCCGTGAGGGCGAAGCCACCAGCCCCATCCGGTGCGTCCCTCCCCCCTGGCCCTCCCCCTGCCCCTGCTGGGGGTGACATGGGGGCCCTGCTGGCATCCATCAGACAGGGCGTGGCCCTCAAGTCCGTCAAGGCCACCCCCGACTCCAGTGGCCTGCCTGACCTGGGCGCCATGTCTGCTGCTGATAAGGGTGACCTGGTGGCTCTACTCACATCATCCATCGTGGCCAGACGCATAGAGCTCGAGGCCGGGGAGGAGAGTAGTAGCGATGAGGACTCTTACTCGGACTCAGACTCCATGTAATATGTACTAGGCCTATTGGGTGTTAAATGAGTGTTTACTTCTGGTGGTGAGGATTGAACTTCAGTTGGGAGTATGTATACTACACGATTCTGAATTACTGAGCGTATACCTCAGTGTATACTTAGTCTTTGTCTCTGTGTGCTTACAGAAGTCTCATACTATTACGCAATAGTGATTTTAAGTTATAATTTTTAACCCGTCACTCAGGCGGACCAAATACATTATCTTGACAGGATTTGAAGTCAGACCAGAGTGCACCTCTCCAAACATTTACAAGTAATTCTGCTCCTGAGAATCCTTTCGCTGTCCACCTCAGGTTTACAACACAACCATACATACACAACAGATCACAATGTACTGGAGAGAATAATGATGCGCGCAATCTATTTTTGCTAGATGTTATACATGGCATCCAATGAAGGGAAACGCAGGTACTACGGGAGCCGCTTTACAACAGCATGCCCCGGAGTATACTCAACGGGGTTGCTCAACCGAGTACCTTGCTCCCACGCACGTGGGAGACTAAGATCAACCAAACCAAACTGAAACTCTGAAACCGACGGCCACACAGGCAAACAAACTGAAACTGAAACTGAAACAAACTGGGAACGTCACCAGCTATGATCAAAGACACATAGCCACGACCTATCGACCACTGACTTACTGGTCAGCGACGATGTGGGTGCCGCAGAGGCCGTTGATGGCGTCAACAGCCTTGTTGAGGGAGGTGATGATGGCGGTGCGGCCGGTGTTCTCGCAGAACTCCATGCAGGCGCGGACCTTGGGGCCCATGCTGCCGGCGGCGAACTGGCCCTCGGCCTCGTAGACCTTGGCCTGGGCGAGGGGGGTCACGCCGAGCTGGGTCTGGTTGGGCTTGCGGTAGTTGACGCAGGCGTTGGTGACGTCGGTGAGGATCATGAGGGCGTCGGCCTTGACCTGCTGGGCAAGGAGGGAGGTGGCGAGGTCCTTGTCGATCACGGCGTCGCAGCCAACAAGGTTGCCGGCGGCGTCCTTGACGACGGGGATGCCGCCTCCGTTGGTGCAGATGACGGTGAATCCCTGGCCAACGAGGGACATGATGGCGGGGCGCTCAACGATCTCCTGGGGCCTGGGGGAGGGGACAACCACGCGGTATCCGCGGCCGGCGTCCTCCTTCATGGTCTTGCCAGCGGCGATCATCTCCTTGGCCTCGGCCTCGGAGTAGAAGGCACCGACGGGCTTGGTGGGGTTGGCGAAGGCGGGGTCCTCGGTGGAGACAAGGGACTGGGTGAGGGTGCACACAACCTTGGGCTCGAGGCCGGCGGCACGCTGGACGTTGCCCATGGCCATCTGCATCATGTAGCCGATGAATCCCTGGGACATGGATCCGCACACGTGGAGGGGCATCTCGGGGGCGACGGCCTTGGCGCTGCTCTGCTGGAGCTTGATGGCACCAACCTGGGGTCCGTTGCCAGAGGTCATGATGACGTTCCAGCCGTTCTCAGTGAGCTTGTGGATCTGCTCGCAGGCAGCCATGACGTTGGCGAACTGGGCCTCGTAGTCTCCAGCCTGACCGGGCTGGAGCATGGCGTTTCCGCCAAGGGCAACGACGACAGTCTTCTTGTTCTGAATTGAGCGGCGAGGAGGCATACTGTTAACTTGCAAAAGCTATTGATGCAGAGAGAGAAGCCTCACGACTACTCAAGACCAAATATAGCATCAAAAAGAGTAATTCATGCTACTATGAGCCCTCTACAGTAAATGGAAAGTCTACAGTACAATCAATGGTCAAAATTTACCTCGGCAACCATTACAGTGCAGGTCAGAAGAGGTCAGGATCAACATTGACGTCAATCCGACAGTTTTTGTACCCTTTTTGCGTCCAAAAAACTCAACAAGGGTCTAGAACCGAGATATAACAGATTCAGGAGCTGAGCTTATGTATCTCTCTTGGTGCATCAAAATGGTTCGCGTCAGCCGTCCAGAGAACTCAGGCCCACCTGAGTATGTACGTCCTAGTATTCTCTGCACTCTCTTACTTTGAATTGTCCAACTAACCCAGTGGTACCAGGGAGATGAGGCCCAGAAGTACACCCATGGGTACGTGCCAACGATATAGAGGTCGCTGTTTGGATGTACCCTCTGTGTGTTGATATGCTCATCTCCAGTACTCGTATCGGCCAGGTCCAGGTTGAGATGGCTGAGCGGTGCCTGCAGCTGCTGGCCCTACCGGACGAGACCCCTAGACTCTTGCTGGACATTGGATGTGGCTCTGGGATCTCAGGGGATGTGCTGCACGAGCACGGTCACAACTGGGTTGGTACGTGTATCACTCCTATGTATATAGTTCTCATAAGTGACAGTTGGTGAGGATAAGAAGAGCTAAAGATGTGCATACATGATGATTTAGTACTGTGATGGATACATATCCCTCACCCCTCAGGCATGGACATTGCCCCCGACATGCTGAAGGCTGCTCAGGAGAGGGAGACCACCGGAGAGCTGGTACACGCCAACATGGGCGACGGTGTCCCCTTCCGGCCTGGCTCCTTTGACGGGTGCATCTCTGTGTCTGCCCTCCAGTGGCTGTGCTACTCCAATGCCAAGTCAGAGATCCCATTCCGCAGACTCAGCATCCTCTTCCAGACCCTGTACAGTGCCCTGGTACCAGGAAGCAGGTGTGGACGGATGTCAGTGATGGCACAATCATTCAGTCACTCTCTCTCCCTCCTTACCCCCAGGGCCGTGTTCCAGGTGTACACTGAGACCGAGGACCAGCTCAGGATGATGACAGATGCCGCAATGAGGGCAGGTACCCTCACACACTCTCATGTGTATGCACCTAATCCCAATACACCTCTCACCCCTAGGATTCACTGGAGGTGTGCTGGTGGACTACCCCAACTCTAGCAAGGCCAAGAAGATTTACCTCGGTGAGATATGGCATTATTACATACATATGTTTATATTAATACGCATACATATCTGACCCACTACAACTATTGTGCTCATTGAGTGCACTATGTCTCTGCCTCACCCCAGTTCTCTTCTGTGGTGTCCCCCTCAACAAGGTGACCATGCCCAAGCCCCTGATGGAGGGAGAGGGCCTGGCAGATGGATACAGGACAGAGGTTGCCACATCAGGCAGAGACACATACGTCAGAAAGAGAGCTAGGAGCCGTGCGGTACGTGTCCTCCTGTATATATCATTCCTATTGAGTCTCTCCCTGACCCCAGAGCGTGAGCAAGCCCATTGTCAAGAGCAAGGCCTGGATTGTCAACAAGAAGAGGAGGCAGGCCCTGCAGGGCGAGCAGGTCAGGCCCCACTCCAAGTACACAGGTCGCAGGAGAAAGAACGCGTTCTAGGCTGCGTTTGGTCGGTGTGTTTCATAGTATTTATGTCTTTGTGTGTATGGCTATGTTGGGTTCTCTTAGCTCTGGGCGATCTCATTGATTCTGAGGTCTGTTTGATAGATTTGTCGTCAATGGTTGTTTGCTAGGCCTAGAATACCGAGTAAGGATTAGTGTGAGGGACACTGGTCGAACGGCAAATATTTGTTTGGCAATTTTGGAGAAAGGGTTTAGTACCAGACGAAGTGCTTTGAGTCTCAAAGTTTGAGACTCCCTTTCTACTCATTGAACCAGGGTCATACTTATGCTAACATGACCAGTGACTCTCATGAAGCTTCCACAGTATCCTCTGTTGGTGATACATCCGAGACGGGGGGAGTTGTATGTGATGAGTCACTATCAGGAGGAGATGATGGGAGTGTTGATTTGGAGGCCTCTCTCTCTCGGATGTCTGCCTCCCTCCATGCACTGACAGTGGACGAGGCTGGTGTGTCTGAGCAGATGTTGAGTGACCTTATCCCCCCTTCCCACGATGGGGATACCCTTCCCCCACCCTCCTGTCTAGTTGATCTGTCTGACACCCGACTGGCTGTCATCAGACTCACCAATGCAGTCTGTGACTCATCTGCCGCAGTGGCTGCACTCAACCCTGTGCTGCCACTCTGCCCCCTGCCCCGCATCCACCGGGACCGCACTCTCTCCCTGGCCTGGCAGGTGAGGAGTGCCAGGGTGGTCTATAGGGCGCTCAAGGCCAACCTGCTGCTGAGGCCCCTGAGGCTGGCATCCCTCAGAGCCAACCACGTCACCACCCATGAGTGCTCCATGCTGCTGCACGGACCCAGGGGCATGCTATACTCCCAGGGCCGATACAGGAGTCACAGGGACCTGGTGCGGTACTGCAGGCGCCAGATACCCCTTGACGGGCCGTATTGTGCCGCAAAGCTCTACCATCGGCACCGGTCTCTGCTAGCTGGACTAGCTGCATTCAAGCGATGCTGGTACAGCTCCATTGTGGGGAGGGAGAGGGGGGAGAAGAGGGAGGAGAGTGGAGGGGAGAGAGGGAATGGGTCCCGGCAGAAGAAGCCTCCCCTCCCTCCTAAGACTAGTAAGGATATCAATGTTTCCAAGCCAGTCAAGACCCACAGACACAGGAGAAGACATCACAAGGGGTAGAGGTGGATGGGGGGTATGGGGTGTATCTATTCCCTACTTGTTAGGTTGTCTCTTGGCGTCTGGGGGACGCTCCCCGTCTGAGGTCTTGGCCGTGGGCTGAGGCCTCTCTCTCTTCAGCCCGGCCTTCCTGTCAACACCCCTCCCGGTACCCACGTGCCAGGCCGTGTCCTGGGATGAGATAGAAGTAGGCATATATGTATACATATAGGTATAGCTGAAGGGTGTCACCAGAAGCTCACTTGATATATACAGTTGAGGTCCTGATAGAGGAGGGACGTCAGTATATTGTGTACCTGTGCGAGGGTCACGTACAGGAGGTACATCACGCCCAGACACTCCTCCTGGGGTGGGAAGAACAATAGAGTGAACACATCACTGTCACAGTATTCCCATCCCTTCTATGTCCATTCTCCACTATGCCTGGTATCCTCCCCCCCCCCCCCATACCTTGTTGTACTGTGGCACCTGCGGCATGGCCGCTGTCAGTCGCTCCTCCACCCGCTGTCTCAATCGCTTTCGCCTGTTCCCAAACCACACCTAGGAGTAAGTAGGGAGATAGTCACGATGGTATTCCCACGCGGTACATCTACGATAGAGCCATGTCACTAACCTCACACTTCTTGATGGGGAGGCCTGTGCGTTCTGACAGCTCTAGCAGCTCTGCCTTGGTCGGGTATGGCCTTGCGATGTGGTTGACAAGCCAGTCAGAGAGGGTGTACAGCTGGAGAATGAGGGTCGGGCCATCAGGTTGTATATGACACCAAATGACAACTCATACTAACAATATATACCATACACACCTGTACTGCCGTGTACGTAGGCATTCAGTGCTGGTCCCACTCCGCCTATACAGTGACCCCATGGAAAGGACGTCATCAGGCCGTGGTGACAAGCTGTAGACGACCAACACACAATTCTGGAAAGAACCAAACCTAGTCTTCCACACCGGTCAACAAAAGTCTGTTTCTAGAAGACTTCCACCCATATCTCGCATTTGGCCTAGGACAACACGATGGCGGTGAGTATTATATGCTTAATTCAGTACTAATACACCCTCCTAGTGTTCTACTGGCCCTCTCTGGTCTCATGCTCAGCCCGAACAGACTCTTGTCGACCTCGAGGACCTTCTTGCCCCTCAGGCAGGGCAGAAGGGGCAGCCAACAGCGGCAGACTCGGTATGTTAGCCCCTGTTACACTGACAATCTCGCTATAAGGCCTTCTGCGGAGTATATAACACTGAAATCTCTACACCTCTGCCTGTTTTCCCACCCTCAGCGCATGTACCATCACCCAGTCATGAGTGCCAGAGCAGACCGTCCCTCCGTCGAGTTCTTCTTCGAGGGAGTGCCCATGCTGGCCAGGCCTGGCGAGATGCTGTCCACAGCCCTGATGGCCGCAGGTGAGGTTATGGGATATATATATACACTTGTCACGTCCTTTGTCACCTGGTCAACTTGAAATCGGTGTCACTTGGTCTCTAATATGACACCGATCTGCAATCTATCAGACTACCATACGGCCAACGGTCATTCCCTCTTCTCTTCTCACCATCAGGAGTGCGTGTGCTGGGCATCCACCACAAGGACAAGGTGGGGTGTATCGGCGACAAATGTCGCTGTTCTTGTCGCTCTTCCAGTCTACCGCTCTCACTGCCTCCAGATAGATGTATATCTCCCTCTACCTCTCTCTCACTACCAGAGCACCCAGGGTCTGTTCTGTGCTAATGGCCAGTGTGGCCAGTGCAAGGTAAGACACCATCATGATTACTTACCACACACTCTCTCTCTCTCTCTCCTACCCCCCCTCCCCCCCCCTCCCTCCCCCCTCATACCCTCACCCCTAGGTTGTGGTGGAAGGCGTTGGGGTTGAGAAGGCCTGTGTCACTCCAGTCACCAAGGGTAGGGCATATCTAGATGTGTGCATCTCCTCTCGTTCTTCAGCTGTTCCCACCCCAGGCATGCGTGTGTCCCGTATCTCCCCCACCTCTATGGACATATGGGCCCAGCCACACACAGCCACAGCACACAGCTCCCAGGGGCCTGTGTCGGTAGACTGCAACGTGCTGGTGATCGGGGCAGGACCCGCTGGCATCAGTGCCTGTATGAGTCTGGCCGAGGCAGGGATTGAGGAGGTACCTCATATCTCACCATATATACCCTCTTCCTTACCCTCTCCTTTCCTCTCCCCCCCCCCCCCCCCCCCCCCCCCCCCCCCCCCCCCACGCCCCCCACCGGGGGGGGGGGGGGGGGGGGGGGGGGGGGGGGGGGGGATACACAAAGAGAGAGGGTATCGAAGGGGAGAGGGTACTCCTCTGGTATCCACACTCTATATACCATCACACCAGTGTACCTGTATCAACAGCACCCCATTGAGTGACACCAGTACAGGCACACCTACTGAGACAGGGCCAGGGCCACAGTAGAAGGACTCCAGCCGCCTAGTCTCCATGGACGACATATGACACGGGGGTGGATGTAGATATGGCCCAGATACTAAGGTATACGCAGAGTATGCAGTGTAAGATGGTTCAGGATACAAAGACTAAGTGTTCATAGAATGCTCAGGTATGTTGTGGTCGATAGACAGTAGACATCGGAAAGTCAACAGGACACATGCCGTTTCTTGAACGGTGGAGACTTGAGGTTACTGACGTGATGAAACTACACGAATCAGTACACTCTCACTACTCCAACACAGCTGAGTCCTCTTCCGTGACACATACGAAAGGTGGGATGGGAGGTGATTTATATGGAAGTTGAGGGGTCTGAACGAAGTCCCTTCCGGGCTAATCATCGCCTTAACTATGGCTATTCATGCATTTACATATATGTATGTGTAGGGAGGCAGACACCCCTCGGCCACTGTGACATGATACCCACCAGGCCTCTGCCTCAGTAGTCCATGTCGTCATACCCATCGTCCCCCCCCTCCCCCTCCCTGCCATCCGGCATGTCAAGGCCTAGCCCTATCACGTTGCGCTCCTTGTGTCTGGGGTTGTCAGGGTCCATCTGCAGGCCTAGGCGGCTGAACTGCGACACGGGGTGCTCCCCTCCCCCCTGTGCCCCAGGTCTGTGTGCCATAAGAGCAGCCCCGGTCAGGTTGCCATGGTCGATGTACCACTCCTGGGGGTGGGGGGGTGGGGGGGGGGGGGGTTAGTAATAGTATCTATCTACCACATATATATGATACATACACCCCGTACCTGTATGTCACTGTCCCAGTTGGTGTGCTGCAGGATGCGTGCCAGCTCTGCAGGGGGTATGAAGTGGGCAATGACAACGGCCCGTCTCTTCAGCTCCCTGGGGGTCAGGGCCAGGGCCAGGGTCAGTTAGTATCATGCATATCTATCATATGCATGTCCTGACATTCGGCGTGTCTATACACCCACATCACCCACCTGTGTATCTCCATGAACTCTGACAAGTATGACTCCTTCTCCTCATCGTTGTCTGCCCTCATCTGGGTCATCTCATCCTCCATGGACTGCACCTGGGGGTGGGTCGCATGATACACGGGTAGAGAGGTCACAAATATATATAAACACATGCACAGCCACCGACCTGTGCCTCGAGCCTCCTGTTCTTCCTCTTCCTCGCCTTGAGCTCATCCTGCATCGAGGCAAACTCCTCCTTGTACAGCTCCTTCTCCTCCTCCCTCTTGATCAGCTCTCGCTTCAGAAGGTCCTGGGGTCAGTGGAGATGCATAGATATAGACACTAATCATCAGAACACCCACGGAGAGCCATAATCCATGTATGTGGCAATGTCTTACTACACCCCTCTCCATGTAAACACACTACCCACCTCCCTCCTCTTCTTGTCTACTAGGGCAGCCTTGGCCTGGCGTAGCTTCATGTCCTTGCGCCTGGGGTGAGACAGGGGGTGGTCATGGCATGACCATATGAATACACTGGCACCATCCACCACCCTCCCCATACGCTCTCCTTCTATATACATACATCTACACACACCTAGTCTCGTCCATCAGGGCCTGTCCGTTCAGCATCTGTCCTTGCATCGAGATGAGCTGGCTCTCCATCTCAGCGACCTGGGGGTGAGAGATAGGGGTCCAAGGTATAGACTATAACAGTATACTCTCTCCATGTCCACCCCACCTGCTCTGCCGCAGCCTTGGCCGCTGAGCTCTTGGCCTCCAGCTGGGCCTGCAACTCCTGCTGGGCCTGGGGTCAGAGGGGGGGGGGGGGTGTATGCATCTAGACACACACACACACCCACGATCACCCATGACACACATGATACACATGCCCCATACCTTGATCTGGTGCACCATGGCTTCGTCCATGGATGCTGTCACGGCAGACGGCAGGGACACGGGTGCCTGGCCAGGGGACAGGGCGCTCTCAATGGCATGGGCTGCAGCCTGGGTCGTGGTGGCAGTCCCCTTGGCAGCCTCCAGCTGTTTCCGGAGCATCTCAATCTGATCACGCATCTCTCTAACAGTCAGAGCGTTGGTGGGTAGATACATATGCATGTATGGAGTCAGTATCCCATTCACACACCCCAACCCATCTGAACATGGCGTCCGTATGGGATACATCTGAATATAATTCTATAAATATGGATCAATGTGCTATACACATATACATCCCCCCCACCTGAGCATTGCGTCCTTGGGGTCTTCGTTGATCTTGGGCTTGTTCTTGATGGCCTTGGCCTGGTTGGCATACCGCAGGGTGCCGTAGGTCTCGTTGTAGTTCGACTCGGCTGGGGACACGTTGGCCACCATAAGAGTTTTGGCATTGCCTCCCAGGGAGTCCTGGGGGTATCAGGGGGATGTGTATACCTATAAACCTATATAAACATGCATACATACACATGCACACACCTGTAGCAGCCTGGTGAGGGGACTGTTCCGGTATGGGATGTGTGGTGACCCCTTGACCAGCTTGCCTATGACTATGCCCAGGGTGGTCAGGGACAGGTTGATCTTGTTGGCCTCCACCAGCCTCTGCCCCGTGGCACCGGTCTTCTTCTGAGACTCACTGCCTGGGGGTGAGGGGGGGGGGGTGAGGGGAGGTTGTATTCAGTGTACACATGGATTGTGTGCACCTGCCAGGTCGACCAGGTTGAGAAGCCCCACTGCATAGTGGTCCTGGCCGTTGATGGAGGAGTGGGACTCCACGCTGATCTGGAAGATGGAGTGGGACCTGGGGTGGGGGCATGCATAGATACACAGAGATAAGAGATGCTGAAGGGGATGGAGTGGGACCTGGGGTGGGGGGTAGAGACATGGGGTATATGTATATATATATATATATCATACGCATACGCATACCCACCTGGATGACACATCGTTCATGGATATACATTGTACATGTACAGGACATATATATGTATATATATATATATATATATATATATATATCCTAATACCTGGATGACACGTCGTTCATGGAGGTGGCAGCTGTGGTACGGGCAGAGTTACCTGGCATCAGACGTCAGCGTGGATACTCACTCACCATCTCTCTCTCAGTATGTATGTCACTCCCCCTCACCCTTTCTCATGATTGCCTCGCACTCTGCCTCGTTCCTCACCACGTGGTGGGACAGCCCATCCACAAACACCCCCTTGTCCGGGTGCTGCTTGAGGGGCAGCTTGTGTCTGTCCTTGGCCTCACAGAGCAGATCCCGGATGTCCTCGTTGTAGATCTCAAGGAAGGACGCCTGGGGTGGGAGGGGGAGACAGAAGGAGAGAGAGAGAGAGAGAGAGAGAGAGAGAGAGAGATGGCGTTGCGTACATGGACGAGGTACTCCTTCTTGGCCTCTGGGTCCGTGACCTCACTCTGCTGGGCAATGTGGTCGAAGATGTACTGGAACGTGTTGGGGATGACGCCCCTCTCCTCGGGCACATCTGCATTGCCACTCATGGTGAAGGTCTTGCCGCTGCCGGTCTGTCCATAGGCAAAGATTGTGGAGTTGTACCCCATGAGCACAGAGTCAATCATGGGCCGCACGGACTCTGTGAAGATGTCCATCTGCTTGGATCCAATGCCATAGACGGAGTCGAAGGTGAACTGCTTGGGGATGTTGTGCTCCCCAGGGTTGGTCCTATTGGTCACATGGTGGTCGGGGCATGTGACCTGGATGCTGCCCATGGCACTGTCTGTCTTGACAATGCTGGGGTGGGGGGGGGAGGGGTATGTGTAGAGAAGAGAGTGTATATATATATATAAATACAAGAGTGTTGCATATAGTAGCATATAGAGTAGAATGGAGGAGACACATATAGAATTACTCCCGACTGACACACAACCCACTAGGCCTACGTACATTTCCTCGGAGTCTCTGACCTCCTTCTTGATCAGAGGCCGGCACCGGACAATCACCTTCACCTGATGTGAGATGGCACTAATTCACAGTCATATAGGGACATATGCATACGTACATTGTCTCCACCATCTGAAGGCCCCTGCGCCATTGTATAGGATGCCCCACTGAGTCCTGTCGAGTCCTGTCGAGTCCTGTTGAGTCTTGGGGACAGGGGGGCACCGTGAGGAGTGCAGGTGAAGCAGACAAATCTGACGAAAATCGCTGGAAAAAACTCTATTTCGAAATTCACGAAGTCTCTTTCGAAAATCATCGCTTTTCGGAAGAAGGGTTCTTCCGAATGCATCAACAAAGCCTGTTCATTCACAGTCCTCACTGAATGTCAGAGCATTCCGAGGTGGTGCCCGGGGATGCCGCAATGGAGGGGGCAGAGGTGAAGGGAACCGAGGCGGAGCCTGTAGCCGTTGAGGGTGAGTCCTCTGTGGTAGAGGGAGAGACCGCAGCTGAGACTGAGCATGAGGCAGAGGCTGATGCTAAGCCTGAGGCAGAGGCAGAGGCAGAGGCAGAGGCAGAGGCCACCGCAGAGAAGGAGACTGGGGATATGGATGTTGAGACAGGGGACAAGGCCAGTGCTGGAGAGGGCAAGGAGGAGGAGGCAGCTGAGGGGGAGGACAAGGAGGGGGAGAAGAAGACTGAGGAGGAGGCCCCCGCCCCCGCCCCCCGTCCCAAGCTGACCGGAGTGGCAGCGGAGAGGGGCAAGCGCATGTTCTCCCTGTTCACCCAGCAGCTGTCGAGTGCTGTTGTCATGTCCCAGCCAGATGCCAAGAGGACGTCCAAGTTCCACCAGGTGGGCTAGTGTGTAGCTAGCTGATTGGCAGTATGATATAGTCGGTACCATACACTGTGACTCTATTGTTATTGGGAATGATGATCTCTCGGTATATATGTGTTTGCAGCACCGAGTCAGCATTCAGCATATTGAGTATGTAATACTCTACACTGACAGATCCCCCTGGCCTCATATACTCATTGTGCCCTATATACAGACTATGTACAGACTATACACAGACCGGCCCATCCTGACCCCAGGTGATTGAGCGTGACCAGTACAAGTTCATGTCTGCCGAGGAGAAGAAGGAGCAGCAGCAGAAGAGGCGCGACAAGATCAACAAGGAGAGGGAGGAGAGAAGGGCGGCAGAGAGAGAGAGGAGGGACAAGATACGGGAGGCCGACAGAGAGAGGAGAGCCAAGGCCCGGGAGGAGAGGATTGCCAGGCAGAAGGTACTGTGACTGGGATCGGGACTATACTCCACAAGGATGGTAACTGGTCATTTTTCGTCCTTTTCTCTCTCTTCTCTACTGAATATATAGTGTACATCCCAATATCATATATCATATCCTCCCATTACCGTACCTGTACTTATGTCTGTATACATATCACTATTCCCATATATACCAATGCCCTACCCCCCCTGCCCCTCTGACCCAGGCCGAGGACGAGGCCCGTGAGGCCGAGGGCAAGCCTAGGATCAGATACACCCTGGAGGACAGGGACAAGAGGAGAGAGGCCAGGGGGGAGAAGGTGGGTGTTTGTATATACTAGAGTAGTACCCAATCCCTCATGGCCTGTCTGCCTCTCTCTCTGCCTCTCTGCCTCTCTGTACTACTGTAATACTGACCCAGGTCCCCAAGCTGAGATACACCCACAGGGACAGGGAGAGAGAGAGAGGCAGAGACAGAGACAGAGACGCAAGGGGTCGGGACAGAGACAGAGACGTTGACCGCAGGAGAGGCAGAGGCCGCACCCCCCCTCCCATGAGGGGACAGAGGTCCGACAGAGACAGAGAGAGCAGGGATGTGCGTATGTCCAGGTCGGACCGGGGAGACAGGGACAGGGAGAGAGGGTCTGACAAGGGCCGGGACCGCACCTGGTCCCCCTCTCCCCAGGACGAGTCCAGCGATGACCTGTTCTCTGACTCTGAGAGGAGTGAGTCCCGGGGCAGGTCCCGCAGCCTGACGCTCTCTGCCTCGCCAGGGGTGGCCAAGAAGGAGACCAAGGAGGCCAAGGAGGCCGAGGAGGGAGAGAAGGAGGTGGACAGGGAGGACAACTAGGCTGGGTGGGCATCCAGTGTCTTGTAATCGTGCCAATATAGTATAGCTCTCGTTGTTGTGAAGTGTTTCGACAGTCTCTACTGTTCCATTTGCCGCGTCTCTCTCTTTATATAAGATAAGAGAACGGCTCCCTCTATGTATCTGATACATTCCTGGTAAGAGAACGTGCTACCACGAAATGGTGTCTCAACACACTATGTATGTGTGGGTGTAAAGGATGGGTACTTGGCCAACATGCGAAGTGAAACTATTATGGATACTGAGTACAAACCAACAAACCACAATTCACCCTCGAATCTATGGTTCAACAGACATACACAGATATACTACAAAAGACACAAAAGACACTAACCGCACTACATCCATAAGGGAGAGTGGGTGAACAACGACACTCCTAACCATAGTGAGTATGGGCAGGGTATGGGGGCGGAGGGACTGAATGTACCAGACACCCTCAATGCACAGCCCAGGGACCCACAATCAGAAAGAAATCCAACGCGATGTGCTAATTCCATCATAACCACATGCATAGACAAGGACCCACCCTTCCCTACACAGACAGGAGGACGGATGCAGGGTAACCTACACACCCATCCCTCCGGACCTCTCCCTACAACTGACTGATGCACACTGACCACATACCCATAGACAGAGGGTGGTGCACAGGTATCTCTACCCCACCCACATCACACCTCTACCTCACCCCAATGCCCCCCCCCCTCACAGGCTCATGAAGTTGGCGTAGGAGTCGGCACTGGTGGTGCATATGTAGTCGTCGGTGGGACACGCAGAGAGGGACGTCAGGTTACTGGGGTGAGAGAGGGTTGATGGGTACGAGGTATGCAACACTACAGCATATATGCATATATACATCTGACATGAGTCCACCACGCACCCGTTGTGCCTTGTCTGCTGGGGCTCCCCCAGCATCTGCCCCGTCTGGCTGGACCAGAATGCTATGGCCCTGCCCTTCGTGGCACCCATCACACACGAGTCGTCGGAGGAGAACCGACACGCACTGCGGTGAGGGATGTATGGGTATTGGTATTGATGTATGATGTGCCACAGCCACATATATATGTATACATATTTTCAAGCCCACCTTCCCTGCAGCTGCACCCTGCTGTTCGACACTGCGGTGGGGGGTGCCATGCCCTGGGGGGGACGGGTGCACACCACCACGGGCCGGGGGTCCTGCCTGCCCCCGACCACCGATGTGGGCAGTCTCCTGATGTCGTATATGCACGGCTCGTCCTGGGTGGACACCAGCAGGTAGTGGCCGTTCCTGCTGAACTGCACCCCTGTGACTGGGCTGGACACGTTGAAGGCTGGGACGGCACTCTGCATCGAGGCACTGTCCAGAATCTCCACCTGGCTGGTGGAGTGGGCGTCCTTGCCCCTATAGCCCAGGGCCAGCATGCTGGGGGCTGAGGCAGGGGCACTGGCGGTGAGGGACCGACAGGGATACATATGGGATATCCGTATACTTCACACAGTGGTCTGCACGCAATGCGTATATGAGAGTATATACATGACTCCACATGCCGGGCCTGACCTGAATGCAGCGCAGCAGGGGGTGGGAGGGGGGGAGACACGCAGTGCAGCATTCCTCTCGGCATAGGCTAGCATGGAGCCTGGGTGAGACAGGTATAGCGTGGTGTGATAGTACAGTCAGTACTTCTCACATGGCTGTTCTACATTCACAAAATCAACAACACCTCACAGATCCTACACAAACACCCACAGACATATCCTCACTATTCCTCCCCACCTGGGACGTGTGCTGTGTCTGTGGCACAGTCGTAGAGACGGAAGGAGGGGTAGGCAGGGGACAGAGACAGCACAGAGGATCCACTGGGGTGCCAGAGGACACACGAGACAGGGCCTGGGGTGGGGGGGGGGGGGGGGGGGGGGGGGGAGGAGCGACGTGAAAGGGATACAGAGTATCAGAGTATACACATGTCGGGCCTCATTTGCAGACTGGCCAGCTACGTGTGTATGCCTCTGATACCTCCTCCATCTGTAGCCACAAGAAGATGGGCAAGAAGCACTTCCACTGTGAACTACCTCCCAACAAGACAGGTACTCACACCATCATCCCCATCGACTATTGACACAACCGTTGGTCATCGCATAGCAATCTCTCTTTCTCTTTCTCTCTCTCTTCCTGCTCATTATACCAGCAAGTGCACTTGTATGTACACACAAGGGTAGTCTGCTGGTAGGTGTTGGCAATGGGGTGTACAGAGTGGGCAAGGAGGGACTCCACGAGACACCCATGCTGCAGGTGGACTCAAAGGTATGGGAACACACATTATTCGAAAGCACCTCTTTCTCTGCCAGTTTCTTATGATTCTTCTGATACCCACAGGTTGAGCGCCTGAACTGCGTTGGGGACTGTCTCATCTGTCTGACCAACACATCTCTCTCCCTCTCTCTTGGAGAGGAGACTGTGTCTGTCCCACTCTGTGCCAGGTATATTACTCTATCACTATTATAACTACGTCTACATTCCATACTCTGTGTTGACTTCGTTATATAGCTTATTCCCAGTGCCTCTGACTGGTGCCACCTGCACACGGGCACCCTTACCAACCTGACCCCACCCACCCACACAGACACACAGACAGAGGCAGATGAGATGGGAGCACTCACTGATAAGGGCACCCTCGACATCGCCCTTGCCTGCACAGACGGTACCCTAAGGGTATACAGGGTTAGACCCCACCTGCCACTCAGCATCACACACACAGGGTCCGTCAAGGTAGGGGATGTTACTTGTGTATTCATATATACACCGTAAAAGACAGTGCAGAAGCATGTCCAAGTTGGAGAGTCTAACCTCAGCTGCGCTGCACCTGTGTCACTGGGGTAGACTGCGAACCTCCAGCCCTGGTGTACTCTTGGGAGGGATCAGTGGGAGTGGTGACCAAGGGGAAGTACGGCTTTGTCTTAATACACTAACCTGTATATCTTGTTGTCTCTGCCTGACCCCAGGACCTCTCATGTCCTGACCCTCCCCCACCATGTGACGTCCGTGTCGATAGCAGACGTGACAGGGGATGGTACTCTAGAGATGGTGGTTGTCAGTGGGGGAGGTCTCACAGCATGCAGGTATGGTTGCACACTATCAACTATTGTCTCTCTACATACACTCACTACCAGGCTTCTCCCTGACTTCTCATCTCTCCCAATCAGAGTGCCCCCTCTAGAGGGTGTGGTAGATATCCTCTGCCGCAAGGGGTCTCTCTATGTGGCGAGGGCCTCTGGGTGTGTGTCCAGACTCACCCTGGACTGTGAGTGTGAGACCATGTGCGTAGAGCCGGAGGCACATGGGATTGGGAGGGGGCCCAACAACAACATATCCAGGGCAGTTGTAAGGGGCATCAGCAGTACGTGTAGTATAGAGGCACCTTGGGTACATATATTTGTACACACCACTATTCATATCTCACTTCAGCTTCCCTCTCTGGACTGGTACCGGTGGGACAGGAGTCAGACACAAGGCGACTGGCCTCGTTGCAGGAGTCCATCATGGAGCTGGAAGTGAGGCTCAATGGCGAGCCAGAGACTAGTGTCAGGTCCGATCAGTCTTTCCAACATAGTACTCGACAAACACACACAATGCACCCTCACATTCAGAGAGACCAGTGCACCAGATGTGGGTACTGCTAGCCTCTGGGCCCCCACCACCACCAGTGCCGCTCTGGCCGCCACACCCTACCCCTCCATATCAGTGAAGGTGCGGCCTTCCCTTCGCACCCTGTCGATAGAGCTAGAGGTTGCAGTCTCCACTCCTGTCTCTGCATTCATGCTCCTCCTGCCAAGGGCTATGGTGGTCACAGACCTAACACCCACGGGTATGTATACGTGTACAACTATTATACCGTCTCTTTCATTGACTTCCCTTATGCTAACGACAAGGCAAGTGGGAGGAGCTCTCCCAGGGTGTGAGAGTCACATTCCCTGTCCCTACCTCAGTGTGCACAATCACAGTCAGAATGCCTGGTAAGACAAGTTTCTTCTATAGTACTGACTTCGATTGTAGAGTGCTGCGTACCTGTCCACAACTACCTGCATGGCATATAGTATTTATACATGGGTAGCAACTGATCTCTAGATGGAGGCGCTGGAGGGAAGGGTCAGGTTATGGCCACCCCAGCGCCCTTCACTCGCACCCAACTTGCATGTCCCCTTCTTGCTCCATACAGACCCACCATAATGGGTACATTCCACATACCACTCCTCCCGTTCTACACGATAGCCAGCCTTTCCCCTGTGGTACAGGAGAAGGGTGTGGATGGTGGGGGTGGGTCAGCAACAGCACAGACAAGTGCACGTCCAGTAGGGTATAGGGCGTCAGGTCCCTACAAGAGTGGGATTGAGGACATTGTCAAGGGACTCGCAGAGGGTGGTAGAGTGGAGCTGCCTCTCAGCCTCCTAGGCCCTGCTGACATAGTTCATATATCATACAGGGACACAGAGGGAGAGAGGGATGAGGGATTCACAAAGGGGACAATGATCGTGATTGAAGCCGCCTCTCCTTTCGTAGGTGATAAGGAGTGTCTTCGTACGGCCAACCGTACGCATTACTATTCACACTCTAACTGTAACCTCAGGTAGACTTGTTGCTAGGCACATACTGGACAGAAAGAGAGGCAGAGGGTTCACATGTGATACCCACCTTGGGGGTATCGTGTCCAGGTAGGATATATAGTGTATATCCGATATATTCCATGTCTTATATCGTATAAGACTTATATGGCACTACTAGTACCTAATCTCTCTCTCTTATGTGAGTGCGTAGAGGTTATAACCCCCAGGATCCGTGCTGTCCCCACCCAGTTGGTCCATCAGATAGGGGCAGCGCAGGCAGACTATGTGGCAGCCACACTCAGGTATATGATATATACATATATCTGAGAGCCATCCCTCTCAGAGGGAGATCCCATGTAGTGTCATTACAGTATGACATGCTTGTGACCCCAGGAGTGACTATACCGCCTGTGGGGGTGAGGTTGGTGTGGTGGATGTGGTTGTGGACAGAGTGGTGCAGGTGGTGGCACAGACAGCAGGAGGTATGGGTACATGGAAGTCTTGATCATATACCACTCAGGTACATACTCTCACCAGCAGGCACTGCCCTTGGTCCATCATTCGATGGTGTCACAGAGCTACTGCAGCTGTTCTCAGAGCTCTTTAGGAAGCGCTCGGAGGCTTAGAAGAGGTATATTACGATCCTCACATGATGCAGGCAACTTGCATGAGGCAACTGTTGACTTGGCGCCTTGGGTTCAATAGAGAAAGACGGCGATCGTTAGCCCCAGCTGAGACATTTACATATGTGTAGAGATGGTGTGGAGAAAATATACTATGTATTGAAAGCACAGTTATGCCGCTACCTGACCTATGTCGGTGAACATGACAAGTACAACTATATACAGGCTGCATAATGCAGCCAATGAATCGAATATCCGAAAATCCGTTCGGAAACTGGGTTGTGCCAAAAATGGTGTTAAGAAATGACCAGATGGCTCTCTCTCTCTGTCACTAGGTTCAAGGGAGATAGTGTTGGTCCATCCTCTCGGTGCATGAGCAGCGAGAGCTCTGGGGACCGTGGCCCATCGTCTGAGGCCCTGCCTCCCTCCCAAACCTCGGATGATTCTGTGTATAGGGTCGATGCTGAGGGAGGTCTGCCAGTCATACCTCCAACTGCCACAGAGCCCTTAGTATACGACGACGAGAGCTCAGAGAGTGCTGCTGAGGCTACTGTTGTGCCGGGTGGGTGTGGGTATATCCATGGGGCTGGTTATGACTCCTCCTCGGAGTCCAGCTCAGACTGTGAGTATCTAGCCCACTATGACAGTGATCCACGACCTACTAGGGAGGGGAGTGAGGAGGAGGGTGAGAGTAGTGGAGAGAGTGTTCCCCGTGCCCACTCCTCCGATGTGGGGGAGATAGAGCCCGAGAGAGTAGGTGATGGGGAGAGAGAGGTTGCACCTGCATCCTGGTCTGACTCAGACTCTGAGTCCAGTGAGTTCTGCATACCCACAGACAGCAACAGAGGTATGGACCTGGTGTTATATGCGGGGACGTGGCCTCATAGTGTTCGTACCACCTGTATGTGTGGATGACATGTGCTATCTACAGGATACTCAATCACCCATCTCGTAACCCCCCCCCCCCCCCCCCCCCCCACCCCCCCCCCCCACGTCACTACATGCCCAGTCCTCCAAGGACTCTCTCTCTCTCCCCATTCACACACTATTCATATTCATACATACCAACTCCCAGGCCCAGTCCTCCAAGGCACACGACACACTGTACCACAGGTATGATACTATGTATTTGTATGACAGTATTGCTGCCCATTATACCCCCTCCCCTTTATCAATAGTCATAACACTCTCTCCCCACTGGTTCGCTACAGGACAGTTCGCTCTCTCTGGACTTTTCAGTATCATTGTATTTCTCTCACTAATTCTCTCTCTCACTCTCTCTGTCTCGGTATTCTCCTTCCCTTACCAAAGGCACAGACGAGAGAAGCAGAGGGAGGAAGAGAGAGACAAGAGGCAGACACAGGTATCCTTGGTAACGCTATAGTTTCTATTGTAGGGTTTGTATGTACATATTGTTAGTACCCTATGTTCTTATCCCCAGGCAGTCACCTCTCTACCCGCTGTTCCAGTTCGTGTACCTAGCAGACAGGTGCCCAGCAAGCAGAGTAACGGAGACAGGGGGAGAGAGAGAGGGAGAGAGAGTGGGGGGCAGGGAGAGAGAGAGAGAGAGACTGGGAAGGTGCTGAAGAAGGACGACTCCTCTCTCCTTCTGTCTGCCCTGACCAACATCCACATGAGTCACGAGAGGTCAGGGTCTAGGGGCAGGGAGGGTCTGGAGAGGTCAAGGCCAGGTAGTGGGTCTGCAGAGGTCAAGGGGGAGAAGGAGGGAGTGGTTGCTGCTGCTCTACCGCAGAAGAGCCCTATCAAGGACAGTGCCTCTAGGTCTCCCCAGTACCCATCATCTGCTAGTCAGTCAAGAGGTGTGACGGTTTCTAGCCGTGAGAGGTCTCCCCAGTACCCTGTCCATCGTACACCCCCAGTGGCCATTAGGGAGCACGCTACCCATACCACACCTCCTACATACAGGTATGTATATTAATATATTGAAGTCACACATATTGTATACATATGAATTGTGGTTGAATTATGGACCGCATTCTTACTCCAGAGTGAGTCTTGGGGAGAGACCTGAGGATAAGGAGAGAGAGAGAGGCAGGGTGAGTCTGGTGACAGGTGGCAGGATGAGTGTTGGGGAGAGAGAGAGGGAGAGGGGGAGAGAGAGGATAGGGGACTCTGCCTACCTGGCCAGAGCTGCTCTTGGGAGGTATGTCATCAATATATACATATATGATATGTCTACTGAATAATGATATAGTGTACCCCGTACTATATTCCATTTATTACCTTACTCTCAGGAGACCCAGACACCAGGAGGGAGAGAGAGAGAGAGAGAGGAGCGTGGGCAGGGCCAGTCCCTACAGACCCATAGGCCTCACTGACCGTTCTCAGTACGGTAGAGATGACCAGAGGGTGAGGGAGAGGGAGAGTCCCTACAACCCCATAGGAGAGAGAGTAGCTAGGCAGATAGAGGGAGAGAGAGACGTGCTACTCGCTGTGTCTTCCACTGGGTCTCGACCATCTTCCTCACCGCTGACCGTTGACCGCTCTCAGTACGTACCCCCTGTTCGCTCTTCCCCTCAGAGTGTTGATGTGAGAGTGAGTGTTACCTCCCCAACTCCAAGTGAGGGTAGACTCACTGACCGCTCTCAGTACGGTAGAGATGACCGTTCTCAGTACGGTAGGGATAGGGCTATGTCTGCCACTGATGCCTTATTGGCCAAGTACCTCAACCAGGGGAGGGAGAGAGAGGTGGAGAGAGAGAGACAGAAGACAGAGAGTACTAGTGGTGGCACTACCTCTAGTATCGATAGTGTGCATAGTGCACTTAGTGTGGTGAAGACACCCCCACCCCCCACCCGTGCCTCCCTCACCCCATCCAGCCATCCCTTGTCACCACTCAGGGGGAGTGAGGTATGTCATTGTATTGGTAATAGTACTATCGGGATAGTAATACTAGTTCATTACTACACGGGATGCCCTACACTATTTTATCACTATAGTAGTATATTAGTGAACTAGTCTTCCAGATATGTTGGTATTTATTTATATGTTAGTATATTTGCTTATTTGTAAACATATGGCACTCACTGTCAGGTACCCCCGAGAGAGAGTTCCACTGAGGGAGAGAGAGACGGAGAGGGGGACGGAGAGGACTCCACCCCTGTGGCCAACACATCTCTCTCTCTCTCCCCCTCAATCACACCTGGGGTTGGAGTAGTGACACTCTCCAGTGCCAGATACACTGAGGGACAGAGAGAGAGAAAGGGTGTAGTGGATGTATCCACACCCACTCTTGTTAAGGGTGCAGAGGGACAGAGTGACAGCGCTGTGCCCCTGTCCTTGGTATCCTATAGAAGGGTACTCGGAAACACACCAGGTATATACCAATCAACACTCTATATATATTGGAGTACAACAGTGTGATGGCATCATGCATGTAAATGGATACATGGTTCTCTGACCTACTCGGAAACACACCAGGTGTGTACAATATGTATTTTTTATACACACTATACAATATGCATCATACCCTGACCCCCAGCCATAGGCGGTGCCTCGTCTCTCTCCAAGGCATACCCAGAGGTCCAGGTAGGGAACCTTTCTCTCAAATATTCTTTCCAATTATGGGTCTTGAAAGAATTGGGCAAGTATTTCCCGTCTCACCACTACGGCAGGCTAACCTGAGAAGGAATCTCTCACACACACCCTCACACACACACACACTCTCTCTCTCTCTGACATCAGCGCCAGATCGATCTGAGGCGGACAGAACTGATGGCCCAGAGACACCTAGAGGCCAAGGAGATGGAGGGGGAGAGAGACATACAGAGACCCCTAGATGCCAAGGAGGGAGACAGAGAGACAGAGGTGAAGCATGAAGAGACTGCAGCCGACGGAGATACCCTTCACTCCAAGGAGATCGAGAGAGCTGCCATCCTGTGCCAGTCATACCTCAGGTACACACACACACATATATATATATATCTATATCTATATATATATGTATATATATACTAATACTTATATATGTGTATTGTGAGAGCTGCCATCCTGTGCCAGTCATGCCTCAGGTACGCTTTACTTATGATACAAATATATGTTGTGTTGGTCTATTGAGTTTGTTGCTTTATCAATGAACCATGTTTTCATGTAGTATGCCAAGTTCTCTACATATGTATGTCCATATATATATCTAATGACCCAGGGGCACCAAGGATAGGCGCCATGCCTGGAACATGATATTTGCAGCAGTCACAATTCAGGTGAGGATATTGTATAAATATATATGTGGATGGAAATATTTGGTTCAGCATGCGATAAGTAACTCGTTTGATTCTCACTCTACCAGTGTGCTGTCCGGAGCTTCCTCTATAGACGGCAGACATCTAGGGACAAGGAGACAGAAAGAGAGAGACAGGCAGAGAGAGAGAGGGAGAGAGAAAGGGAGGAAGCGGAGCAGGCTCTGCTAGACACACAAGAGAGAGAGCGTCTGGAGAGGGAGAGGGAGAGAGAGAGAGACCAGCTCGAGAGGGATGCCGTGAGTGTGATACTGGCACACAGACAAGGAGCTAGAGTGAGGATGGTAATGCAAGGAGAAGGTATGCAGATACATAAGTATATATATACAAATGTATAGGGGTAGAGAGAGAGAGAGAGACTGGCACATAGGCAGGGGGCCAGGGTCAGACTAGTCATGAGAGGGGAAGGTATATTTAGATAAGTATGCACTAAATAGTATGTATATGTATGGCTGTGTATATATGGTATGTATGCATACCCTGACCCCAGCCATCCAGGCCAGGCGCCAGAAGATTGTGTCTCTGACCAATGTGCTGAACAGAGCCAGGGAGGAACAGGGATTAGGTATTTTTGGGTGAGGTGTTCACTCCCTGTCTATCTCTCTCAATCTATCTCTCGATCTGAAGTTTCCAATTTCTCATTTCCAGACCAGTTGGCTGCCTCCCTGTTGTCTGAGGTTCTGTCCCACCGGATAGAGTGTGTGGAGAGTGTGCATGCCTTACTAGGAGATACACCCTCAAGCAGTGAGGTAAAGGTCACATTTTGATATGTATACGTATATATATGTATATATCGGATAGAGTGTGTGGAGAGTGTGCATGCACTCTTAGGGGATACACCATCAAGCAGTGAGGTATGATACACATGTATGAGTATCCTATTTATGTGAATACAAATGCTTATACCCAGGCTGAGGATGAGACCCCTGCCATTCCCCAGGCCATGTGACTATTATACTATAGTACCATGGCATACATACATATACCAACTACAGACACATCTTACCCAGGCTGAGGATGAGACCCCTGCCCTGTCCCAGGTTAGAGAGAGGGAGAGACATGTGGAGACACCTGAGTACACAGAGACGGAGAGAGAGACCTCTGTCCCCAAGGTATACCACATCCCTACGTATATCCTAATTCACCTGCGTATATGCCCTAATGACTAGACCTGTAGTATTCATCTCACGTATACATACTCTTATATATATTCACCATTATTAACACCTAGGCTCCCAAGGTCACCTTTGACACTCCCCCAGAGACTGAGAGGGAGAGAGAGGAAGACGAAGAGAGAGAGAGAGATGATGACCAGGGCCTCAAGAGAGAGGGCACCTCCATTGGAGAGCTCCTTGTCAGAGAGAGAGAGAGGAGAGAGCTTGTCAACGAGAGGGAGAGAGAGCGCGAGAGAGAGCGGGAGCGCGAGAGAGAGAGAGAGAGAGCCAAGGAGAGACAGCGTGGCAGACAGCCATCCCCTATCAAGAGACGCCAGGTGCCATACCTACACTATACCTATTTATTATTCTCTCTCCGGCTACACCCTCATTCTAACAAACAGGAGGCAGAGGGAGAGAAGGATAGCAGGAGAGAGACTGACTGGTCCAAGCCCAAGAAGTCGAGGCGGGTCAAGTTCTACAAGGCAGACTACTCAAAGGTATGGATGGTACAGTATATATATAGTATAGTAATATATATATGGTATTATGTATATAGTATGTATATGTGTATATATATATGTGTGTGAGAAGTCGAGGAGGGTCAAGTTCTACAAGGCAGACTACTCAAAGGTATGGGTCACACAGCCCTACTACTTATACACATATTTGTATACAAATGGATGATACAGAGCACCTACTAATACTAAATATATATATGTGTATATATATCTTACACTAGGTCAAGTCAAAGGTGTTGCATCCAGTCCAAGGACCTCTCTCTCTCTCTTTCTCTTTCTCCCTCTCTTATATATGTATATATGTTTATATGTATATAATACTCTCTTACACCAGGTCAAGTCCAAGGTGTCCCAGTCCATCCAGTCCAACAATCTCTCTCCCTCTCCTACATCTATAAATATGTGTATATACATGTATATATATATACACTCGCTCTAAGGTCAAGTCCAAGGTGTCGCAGTCCATCCAGTCCAACAATCTCTCTCCCTCTCCTACATTTATATATATGTGTATATACATGTATATATATATACACTCACTGTAAGGTCAAGTCCAAGGTGTCGCAGTCCATCCAGTCCAAGGGGAAGGAGAGAGACACGGACAGGGAGAGAGAGAGGGCACTCCAGAGGGAGAGAAAGAGAGAGAGAGTCAGGTATATACCGACATATATATATATGCCTCTACATATAGTATATATATAGTATAGTATATATTTATATATATGGAGAGGGACACGGACAGGGAGAGAGAGAGGGCACTCCAGAGGGAGAGGAAGAGAGAGAGGGTCAGGTATAGACTGGTAATGTTACCGTTCGTCATACGTCTACCGTTCAACTAACGTCCAGGGGTATGAAGGCTGAGAAGGAGAGAGAGAAGGAGAGGGAGAAGGAGCGGGTCAAGGCTGCTGTCAGTGGGTACGGGTCACCAAGGTATGGGGACATTCTATGTCACTGACATCATTTGTTAACACTGTGTGTTTCTCTTCCTTGCCTTATACTAGGTCCCCCATCCGTAGGAGTGATGGGTCTGTGGTGTACAGGTCACCAACAAGGTCACCAACAAGGTGTGTATAGTCACACATGTGTGTATATGTACATAGGAGTACACTTGTTATGTATTTACATATACTAATACAGTACAGGTCACCATCAAGGTCACCCACAAGGTAGATATATCACAATACTTAGTGTGACAAGTATTGATATGCACTTATGCCCAGGTCTAGGTCCGTGTCCCCAACCAAGAAGGGAGGGTTCCTGGCCAGTAGGTAATAACGCATTATGTATATTTTGTATTCATATGCGAATAGTGTCACCTGGTGAATGGCCAGTAGGTACACGCACCTTACTTGTATATATTTACATATATATATATATATATATATATATATATATATATATGTGTGTGTTTATATGCTGATCATGACCTGAGTATGTCGATATTTGTGCAGAGCTCTATTCACATATACAAATATACACTTCTCGTCTCTAAACCCCAGGTCTAAGTCCCCTCTGAAGAGAGACAGGAGTGTGTCGCCCAAGAAGGCAGGGGCAAGAGGTATGGATACATTGATACATTCAATAGCATAGTTGCTACATGTATAGCATGCTGTCCCGCCTCTCCCAGGTCCTGACCCTCTATGTATAATGATTATCTAGAATAGTATTGTATAATGCTCACCCCAGCCTCCCCCCGGTCCCGACCAGGTACATCTCCTGTGTCAGCCAGGACAAAGGGTATGTAGTACCAGTATATATAGTATATACAGAGGGATAGAGGACAAAGGGTATGTTGTATCAGAAACTCTTGGGATTCTTGTTATTCTCCACTGTTTTTGTGTGGCTCACCCAGGTTAGAATGGAATTATTTCAACATTGAAAGTATATACATACAATTCACTCCAGGCCGCTCTGCCAGAGGCAAGGCCATCCCAGGGTCAGGGAGCAGGTATCATAGCTAATTTTTGTATATGTATGGGTCTCGATGATAAGACTCTCTTCTTACCCTCCAGGTTTGGTCTAGTCAAGCCCCCCTCCATGAACAGACCATCCCCCGTGTCAGTCAATGACACAGACAGGGAGGAGGAGTCTAGAATAGCAAGGTATTCATTATATTATATATGTATACTATGTATATATATGTATATACCATCCCCCGTGTCAGTCACCGACACAGACAGGGAGACTGATGGCTCAAGGATAGCTAGGTATATTATTTAAGATAGTAGCCATCTGGTATACATAGTATAAATATACTATAGTGTATATATGTGTGTGTGTGTTATATACTCACCTTAGACTATCCATGTGTGCCACTACTATATGTATATAGAGATAGAGACAGAGAGAGAGATAGATGTCCTAACCCCAGACCCCCTGTCCGGACCAGAACCAGGGAGAGACTGTCAGAGAGGGAGAGGGAGAGGGCCCGTGCTCAGTATGAAGCCGATGAGAGAGAGGCAGAGAGGGAGAGGGAGTTGGATAGAGAGGCAGAGCTACCAGTGACTCCCTCTGAGGCAGGGCAGGTACCACAACTTCTTTTTCTCTCTCTCTATACATGTATATTCATATATATATATATATATATATATATGTATGTATATGTCAGTATACTCTAATACCCTAGGTCATCAGCCCTGTGAGACTGAGAGGGTGCAACCTCTGTCCATGTCTCTCTCTCTCTCTTTCCATCCATATACATTCATATAAGTATACCCTTATATAAGGCACTCACCCCCTCCGAGACTGTGCAGTCTCTGTCCCTGTCTGGCAGTCAGAGTCTGGCACTCTCAAGGTCACTAGACAGGTAAATTGTGTGTATACTCTTAATATACTATTCATACATATACTGTGTATTTATAAATACATATGTATGTCATCTGTATTTTGTACAGTCAGAGCCTGGCACTATCTAGGTCACTCGACAGGTATGAGTGTACACTCACTTTCTATATATGTATTCTATAGGAATTGTTTCTGGACTGGTGCGAGTATACAATGCTGTTATGTATTACGATGTTCCATATTTGTGAGTGTCAGCGGAGTGTCACACTTCCCCTAGGCCCCTCTCCAGGTCCACCCGTACCAGGCCTCTATATATGTATGATCACATATTTGTATATACACTTTATATATATATAACTAATACCAGACCACTTTCTCGGTCCACTCCCACCCGTCCCAGACCCCGTGCACTTGTAACAGAGACAGAGGGGGAAAGGGAGAGAGAGACTCCGGTGACCAGGGGGCCTGACAGTCCACTCACCATGGACTCACCAGTGCTAGGAACAAGGGTGTGTACACAT
>BDIP01000054.1:7378-19790 GCA_003568945.1 Kipferlia bialata
TAGACGCAGATGTGCTAAGATACTTCATACTACCCCCCCCCCCTCTTTACCCTCTGACCCCAGGGCCATCCGGGGCGGCATGGGCGTGTTCCACTCATCACTGCCGGACTCAGCGAGGTAAGGGGGTACTTCACGTAGTGTATGCCAACAGTACCAGTCTGTCCACATTACCATGTTGTTCTGACCCTCACCCATAGGAAGTATGTGACCCAGCCCAATCTCAACACCCCTCTCAACACACCCCTTAATGCACACCCCCTGGGGTCAGCAGAGACCGGGTCGGGTGAAGGCAGTGCCACCGATATGCTGTCCCGCAGTGTGTACACGTGTGTGGGGGAGACCGATGGAGAGACACAGCGTCTATACAACGGGCCGGGTCTGATCAGGACCGACCCCAACGTGGTCATTGCCTTCATGCAGTGTGTCACCAGCAGAGAGGTAGTGCCTGGGGCACAGTACATCAAGGTGGGGATGGAGTAGTCTGTATAGTATTCATATTCTCTTACAACCCTTCTCTGTCTAACCCCTAGGACCTCATGGCCCTGATGCGCATCCTGGACCTATTGGCGGAGAACTACCCAGGTATGACCTCTCTCTCTCCGCCTCCCGTCCTTACGATCACACCCTCGGTCTCACCCCAGGCATTGACAAGATCAAGGGCTCCGACGGTTGTATGATCATGAGGTGAGCGGTGGAGTCGCCATGTCACTGACTCTTCCATTGATACCCCTCCATATTTATCACATATTCATATATATATGTGTGTATACTTGTATAATACGTACACACCTTACCCCCCACCCCCAGGTGTGCTTCTAGGCTTGACATGCCTGCCTCTGACCCCCACTGTGAGGCTGCCAGGAAGGCATACCAGTACGACTGTAGGCAGATGGTGCAGTTCTGCCTCTATGCCTCCCTGGTACGTTGACCCTATGTGGCTGCCCAATATAGCTATTCTTTAGTTCTACATTTGGAGGCGAGGTATATCCGATTGTGTGTTGTTCTCCGTCCTGACCGCTAGGCCGTGGCCAAGCTGAGCAAGAAGGGCATCGAGCTGAGCACAATAGCAGGCATCAGGTGGGAAATAATGTAGTATAGATTGTGGGATTCTTTGCGCTATTCACCTCTCTTTCATCCCATTAACCCCCAGGTGCGGCATATCCAGTGGCAGTGTGACTGGTGGTGTCCTAGGCAGCTACGAGCTCATGTACGACGTGTTTGGAGACACAGTCAACACAGCAGCTAGGTGTGTAAGTCTAGGGGTATACCTATACCTATATCTATTTCCCTTGTGTCCCCCTCTCTTCTGACTCTTACTGACCCCCCAGGCTGATGTCTCTGGCCGATGTGTGGGATGTGCTTGTCACAGACAGAGTGGCCACTGCTGTCACAACCATCACAGACTACTCGGCCTCCCCCTACGCCCACCACTCCCACGTCCACATCATCCACACCCCCCCTGCCTCAGTCCACCTCAAGGGCAAGGGCGTGTCCAGGCTCAGGAGACTCACTGTGGCAGCTGAGAGCCTGCCCCACATGTCTAGGTTCTGTGAGGTATGCATGGATACATATCTACCTACAGCTCTCTTTGTCACTGACGTGATCCACCTCTGTGTACTACGGTACCTCGTACTCTCTCTATCCTATGCCCACCCCAGGTGTATGTGGACATGATACTCAAGGGGTTTGACTCCACCACCACCTGGAAGGAGAAGGTGGGTGGAGCCATCATGATGCAGCGTCTATATGTATATATATATATATATCTAACCCCAGATCATGATGCAGATGGCCATTGATACTCTCTCTCTCTCTCCCCCCCTATCTATCTATCTGTCTATCTGTGTATCTATCTATATATACACCTCTACCCCCAGATCATGATGCAGACTGCCATGCACTATCCCTCCAAGAGAGACCAGGAGAGAGAGAACCAGCACTCAGAGGCCTCGCCCGACCACATGAAGGTATATATATATCCCAGCCCCTCCCTAACACATCCATCCTGCACTGTCTCTCACCCCCCAGGCCCATCCGTACATGGACGACTCGGAGCATGCCACCCTGAGGTCCATCCTGCGCACCCCCTGGAGCGTCATCAGGGCTAGGTGTGTGTGTGTATATAGATAGTCTACACCGGGTCCATGTTTTCCTCTGGAATAGTACTAGGCCTAGTCTATCATCTCCCACCCCCAGGTTCGACACGGTCAAGACCCAGGCAGCAACCAGGCTCATTGCATCCACCTCTAGGAGCCCCTCCCCGCGGTCCCCCAGGGCAGGGGGCATCAGGGAGAGCAGCTCCCGGCCCTCTGCCCTCTCCAATGACCCCTTCCACCGGTCACCCTCTGCCCCAGCCCTGCAGTCAGGCCAGCAGCCCAGACGGCTACGCGGCATCACCACGGGGTCTATGGTGGCCAGGCTCAGCCCCCTGAGTGGGGATGGGAGTGAGTCCGAGGACTGGTCTGTGGATGGCCCCTCAGATGAGTCTGGTACCTCAGAGGACGAGAGCAGCGAGGATCTGCTGGATGACTATGACTTCGATGCTCAGTTGTGGGGCCAGAAGTCCTGGGCCCTCAGGAGTGGGGGTGTGCCTGGGGGGAAGGGGGGTAGGGGACAATCCTCGGACATCCTCGGGGAGATGACAGAGGGCCTGGACTCGTCCTCAAGGTACACCCAGTCCCACTCTGCTGTTATGCCTGGGTTGTGAGTAGTTACTGGTGTTTCATCATACATTAGTTCATGTATTCATACATATACCTCAGCCTCTCACCCAGGTGTGTCTCCTCCGTGGCCAGGTTGGACAACTGCCTCCTCAATGAGCTAGAGGCCATGGACAGGAGCGTCAGAGAGGGAACACCCCTCAAGCGCATGGTGCAGCTAGTCAGGCAGCGCACCCCAGGCTACATGGCAGGGGGATCCCCCTCAGACACCCAGTCCGACACGTCCTCAGACGCATCGAGTGAGGGGGGGCAGGACACAGACGTGGAGGGTGTGCCCTTCAGAGTCCTCATCAGAATGGCGGCCAGGGCTATGTTCCAAGTCTGCATGGTGAGTGGTTGTGATACTCTGTTCTCATCACCACCTATGGATGTCATTCTCACCCTCCAGCTTGAGTTTGTGCCAGACTATGGCAAGAACGTGTTTGTGGCCTTCTCCTGGATAGCCAAGATCCAGCAGAACCACGCCTCGTACTATGTCCTGGGCCACATCCAGGGGGTGGTCCTGCTGGCACTGCACGTCTACATAGGGCTCCCATGGGTCAGGTGAGGGGTGTCACATACATACCATCAGTGCACCAATCCCTATCATTGTTTGTGACATTGTATCTCACCCCAGCGCTCCTTGGTCTCCTGAGGACGCTCTCCCCATATCCATTGCTAACAGGATCATCCTCTTTGTGCTCCTCCTGGTGTCACTGGTACGACCTCCATCTTATGTATCATATCCCTGCTACTCTCAGCTGGTTCGTATATATCGATGTATATATATATATATATATTTATATATATATATTCACCCCAGGTCCGCATCCCCTTCATGAGGTTCACCAGAGACATTGGGGGTGCTGCTGTGGGGTTGATGCTGTCTAAGCAGCTTGATCAGGCCACTTTCTCTACTGATGGCGCTGTGGATGCCGGGCAGGGTGTGTTGCAGAGTGAGGGGTCTGGGTGTGAGGGGTCAGATGCCTCGGCGGGGTCTGCCTCCTCTGACACTGACTCTGGACACGACAACAGGGCCTACTATGCAGACCCCTTCAAGGTGGGTGTCCTCCCATCCTGACACATGGTCCAGTGCTGGTGTAGTATACTCTCTGTTACTAATTTCTATGTGTGCTATACTCTCTTCCGTGGTTCTCCATCAGTCACCATCTCACCCCAGATCACCAAGATGGGCTACCGCATGATGATGGGCGCCGTGGTGACAATGCATGTACGTGTGTGTGGTATCTCTAGATATCTCAGCCATTCCAACTCTATATATGTATTACCATACCCCTTGCCCCTTACCCTCAGTGGGCCATGTTCCTCGGTCTGTGTGCCGTCGTTGTGGTATGTGCCAGCGGCATGACCTCCCACCCAGACCTCACCCTCACTCAGCAGAGCACCTGCAACAACGTGATGTGGGTACGTATTCTGCGAGTGTGCGCTATTCTTATCGCCACCCCCTCTCACCCTCAGGTTGCTGTGCTGCTACTGCTGCTAGACATGTACACCGCCTACCTCTTTGCCGTGCCCCACCGTGCCTCCATCCTCCTAGTGGCCATGTGTCTGTGCATGGTACCCCTCGGGTCTGTGGCTGTCAGGGCCAACCAGCAGCTGGGGGCCCTGGTCTACATGCTATGCCTCGTGGCTGCCCTGGGGGTACTGCAGTCAGTCCTGCAGGTGGGTGAACTGCTCTCTCTCCCTCCTCTCTCCTGTCCATACTCTATAATAGTGATATCTACCACCAGGTCGTGTCCCGGGTGCTGGGGACCAGCTTCATGGTGGAGACAGGTGAGGAAGGGCCACTCCCCTCTTTCTTTGTTGCATCAACTTCACCATACACCACTTCCTCTCATATTTGTATTTATGGAGCCATTTCCCCCTTACCCTCAGCTGCCACCAAGGTCCTAGTCTCCAGAGTGGCCTCAGGGCGGTTCTTCAACAGGTAGTGTGTGTACATACTCACATGCTAGTTTTGTGTGTCTTGTCAACAGTCTGCATGTGCCATCCACTCACCCCAGTGTGCTTGTGTCCAGTATGGGCCCTGTCTTCCTCAGGTCCTTTGCCTCCATCACAATGTCCCCAGACCAGTCGGCAAAGCTGCTCAGGTATCTCTCTCTCCAACTATCTCTCCGTATCTCTCACTGTTTCTATATGGTTGCAAATATATTCTATGCCGCCCCCCACCCCCAGTGAGCTCCAAGTGAGACAGATCACCCAGGGCCTGGATGGGTGTGTGATGCTCCCCTTCCTACTCAACCCAGACGGGAACGGGGAGGGGGAGTACACTACCTCCCTGGCTGTACAGCCCACCCACACCGGGAGGGGTAGGGTCAGGAAGAAGACCCCCACAAGGCTCCACTTCTCTAGGGGAGAGACCAGGAGCCATCGTGTCTTCAAGAGGGTTACCGACGCTCTGTTCCGGTATGGCCACCCGTCTGCCCCCCCTCTGCCCTGGTCTGCTACCATGGAGATGGAGGGGGCGAGTGAGAGCGAGGGGGAGAGCGGCAGTGAGGGTGCTGCTGATGCTGATGCTGGGACACCGGAGAAGAGGGTGACTGTAGAGGGTGCCCCCATAGCCGACACCCTCCCTGACTGTATGTGTGCCACTGATGCACAGGACACTGATGCTGATGCAGAGGAGTGCGTGACTGAGACACCCCCCGCTGACACCCACCCCCTGGCCATAGCAGCCCCCTGCCTCGACATACAGTATGCCAGTGAGGCCGAGCAGGCTCTGATGCAGGACGCAGACATCGAGTTCTACCCCCTGTGTGTCTACACAAAGCTGGACATAGCCGGCTTCACCGCATACTGTGCCAGACACGGCTCAGACGTCGTCATGCTCCTCAACATCATGTGCGTGATAGTGTATTTACCTACCAGTATATATGGGTGTGAGGATGTGCGTGTGTAGATATATGTATGGGCCCTGTCCTACTCCTGCCCTGCTCACCCCAGGTTCACTGCCTTTGACAAGGTTGTGGACAAGTACGCTGTGTCAGGCGTGGTCAAGGTCAAGACGGTCGGGGACGCATACGAGCTGATGCGGCCCTTCACCTCAGAGGAGCTGCGGCACTCCAGCCTAGCAGACATCCAGAGTGCTGTGGCTGCAGTGACTAAGGTATGTTTAGATGTCTGACACCCTTACCTACACCCTCTCACAACCCTCACCCTCCAGGCCAGCCAGCAGCTGCTCCATGCCGCCCAGTCGGTGTTCCAGTCCATGGGAGTGTCCCTCAGCGTGCGGTGCGGAGTGGGCATGGTACGTATTTACCCAGCGATGCTATTATTGCAACTACCCTCTGTATGCATGTCCTCACCCCAGGGCCCAGCCTTTGCAGGCGTCCTAGGCTTCCTGCGTGTCTCCTACGACATCTTCGGGGCTGCCCCCTCCAGGGCCAGGGCCATGGAGTTCCTGTCCCCCCTGGGCAGAGTGTCTGTGTGCAGGCAGGTGCGGTGCCTCCTATCCACCATGTCCAGTGACACAGGCACAGGCACAGGGTGCCCCTTCACATTCGGGGCTGAGGTCAAGGGGGACGGAGGGGGTGTGGGGGAGACCCTGCGCTCGGTGTCTGTAGACGTACCCTCACCCCTCTCCGACGGAGAGAGAGAGAGAGAGAGACTGCAGGCAGCGGCATTTGCCAAGGCCCGGCGTGTCTTTGACAGGCTGCACCCTGCATCTCAGAGACCCCAGCCCCAGTGGGATATCGAGGGCGTGCATCTCTTCCACAGAGACACAGGTGCCCCAGGGGGTGAGAGCGTGGGGTACGTCCTGCTGGCCGTCACAGAGTGATACCACCTCTCCCTACCCTGTCGCTCTCTTCCCCCCATCGCTTTCCCCTCCCTTACCCCCCTGTTTTAGTTTGTGAGGATTCCTGATTTGCCGATGAGGAATCCTAGAGCCCATGTGTCACTTAACACATGGGCATGTTATATTGTTTCGTTTGAGTGTTCTTGACCCCTCTAAGTGAGTGGCTTGGAGAGTGTCAATCTATCTATCTAGTATCCAGGATACAGTATGCCCCATACTGTGTCGTCAGGTAGTCGCATGTATGCATGTATGCATGTATATGTGCGGTGACCCACGCCTAGAAGTCGTTAGTTTGTGTACCAATTAATAGATTTAGTTGATGTATTTAGTCTTCAGATACCCCGTCATCACATTGTTGAACAATGTGGAGAATGTAGGCAGGATGCTTGGATAATCAAGTATCCATGACACCATACTTCGTATCACAGTTACTTTGAGATGAGTACTATATTAGTTTTCAGAGACACGACGTCCAACAACCGATACTAGAACCTAATACACAAATTTACGATTCTCTTACGCTGGGATATTCAACAATCCTATACGGTAGCTGTCCTTATACAGCCACAGTTCCCTGTCCTTATGTCCCTACCACCCCTATGCTGTTGTGTTGTGAAGGGGGGCCTCTGGGACATCCTCTCCCTCCCCCTCCACCGCACCTGCGTTGAGGTGGGGGTTGTCCTCGGTGTCGACAGCAGGCACAGTCTCTGGCTCGACAAAGGGAGACTCCTCAACCTGAGCCTCAGCCTCGATTGTGACTGGGGTCTCTTCCACTGGGAGTGGTACTGATACCTCAGCCTCAGGTACTGGGACCTCGGTTTGAGGCTCAGGGGTCTCTGGGACAGTGGTGGGCTGAGCAACAGGGGCCACCACCTCGGGTGCGGCCTCTGTCTCTGCCTCTACCTCAGTCTGGGGCTGTGCCTGAGGGGGGTACACAGTCACCAGCCCGTTGCTACCGTCCACCAACACGATGTCTCCTGTCTTGATGGCTGAACAGGCACGGCGGCAGCCAGCAACTGGGGTGAGAGGGTGTCCATAGAACCAAACACACTCTAACAATGAACAGTAATACACACCTGCTGGAAGGCCGAACTCCCTTGCCACGACTGACCCATGGGTGTTGGCACTGCCTAGCTCTGGGGGTTGATGGGATTGTTATCAATGCACTCAATTGTACGCAAACCAATACAGTAGACAGCACACGGAGTGTGGAACCTGACACCACTCCCACGCACTGTGAGAATAGGACGGAGATGGCAGGGTCTGCAGCTGGGACCACCAGCACACACCTGGGGTCAGGGAGGGGGAGACTATTCAACAGTACCGAGTAGTCATGAATATGTATATGTATATACAAGTGTCTGTATGCATGTCTCACCCTGGCACCAGGGGGTCTGTGGGGGACATGCACACGCAGGCAGTGCCTCTGACGGTGCCTGGACTGCCTCCAACACCTACACATTAGATACATATCAGATATACATCAGTTAGAGATATGGGAGTATATCCTATACCCACATACACACCCACCTGTCAGTATCTCCGTGGCCCCCTCCGGCACCTTGTGCTCCTGGACAGGTGCCACTATCTCCTCCCCGTCCCAGTTGATGATCTCGGGCACTCTGAGGGCGGTGAAGCGCTCCATGTTGGCCTAGGGTCAGAATGGGAGAAGGTACAGTACTACTATAGTTCTACTATACCATACCTTGCGCCTGGCTACCACGACATCGAGTATAGCCCTGGCCTCTCCCACTGACCCCTCACCCTTGGGCATGGTGGACACAGCATCGAAGGTCACCTTGGCACCCACAGCCTTGGTCTTAGGGGCAGGGGCATCCACAGCAACCTCCTCAGGCCTGACCTCTCCCTCTGCCACCACAAACTCCTCACTGTTGTCACCCAGGTCGGGGGAAGCCTGTGCTGGTGTCTCGGATGCGGCAGGGGGGGTAATACCGAGGCATGCCTGGGACTCGGGTGTAGCAGGGGCACTAGATGGGAGGGTGCAGGGGAGGGAGGCGTAGGGGACGTCAAGGTAGGCCTTGCACAGGGCACTGACCTCGGGGAAGGTGAGCATCAGGAGGTCGGAGGCACAGGCTGGGGGTCAGTGGTATACATACTAAAGGCGGGTTACAACGGGTCCCTCACCTATGAGTCTCAGCTGGGTCAGGGCAGGCCCTGCGATGTGGAGTAGGAACACCCTGATGCGGTAGAAGTAGCCCATGAGCAGGTGCTTGGGGTACTCTCTGTACTGGGCGGTGATCCTGGCCTGGGGTGAGAGGAAGAGGAAGGGAATATAGATAAGGGCATCTGTACACACACATGCCAGTACCCACCTTGGACAGCAGCTCGACGGCCTGTGTTCCCTTCTTGAGGTGGGAGAGCACACCGGCAGCCTGGGGGGTGAGGTGGTATCCACATATAGAATACATCTAGGCACCCCTACCTCTGTGGTGATTGCCATGCCCTTTGTCTCATGGGTCTCACTGGGCAGGGGACCGGTCTCCACCGGGGTGGTCTCATTCATCACCTGGCACCTACGGGAAAGCAAGAGGTAGTAGTATTGTGGTAATGCATTGAAGTCTATAAGTAACCCCCTACCTAGCAAAGAGTGGGATGCACACAGCTGCGTTAAAGAAGGTGGGCTCCTCATAGATCCTGGGGTTGCCAAGGTCAAACTGGGGTCAGAACATATCAGTCAGTTATACACACACACGTATACGTATATATATATACTGTAGCATCTACACTGAGCCCCACCTCGTTGAGCCCCCTCATGCCGTATGTGGCTATGTACTGGTCTCTGCACCTGGACACAGCTGCTGCTACACCCTCTGGGTCTGGGGTGGCAGGGGTGAGACCAGAGACCTGGGGTGGGGGGTTCGGATAGGGAGAGAGATAGAGGTAGGGTGTGATATTCAGTACCTCTATGAGCTCTGTGGCGTTGGGGTCAGCACCCAGGATCTCAATGACGGCAGAGAGCTGGTCCATGTCTAGAATGAGGGGATGCAGTGGGTGGATTAGTTGTGTATGACACTATATCTATATACATAGACTCTTTACCCACCCTGTGTGCATGTGTCAGCAAGGTCTATCACCCTGGCACGCAGGGAGGGGTGCTTCTGGAGGTGCCTGAGAGTGAGTGATCCACATATTAATGCACAGGAGTCATTCTATACTTACAATGATGTACCCCTACCTGCATGCAATCTGCACCATGTCCATGGTTCTGTTCTGCATGTCGGACCCAACACTGTTGGGCACGTATCTGGGGGTGAGGGCAATATATACTAACATGGGTAGGAGCGCATGAGATAAGACAACTAAACAACTGCACCTGTCAAAGCAGTTGGCAGCCTCCATCGCAGCAGACTGCTCCGGGGTGAGTCTCTCTCTCTGCTTGGTGGATAGAGAGTCAAGGCTCTTGAGGCCAATCTGTCTGGGGTCAGAGAGGGGTGATTAGACACGTAGTAAGGGGTGCACCCCATCCCCACCTGGCCACCAGCTTCCGACCAGTCTCGCGGCACTTGATGCCCCCTATCATGGTGGGCAGGACATCACGCAGGACGCTGGCTGGAGGGTGAGTATGGGCACATACGGTAACTCGGCATATATATATATATATATATAGCAGTACCTGCCGGGATGGAGTACAGAGCCGACAGCCCCCCTGCCACGGTAAGGCCATCCTCCAGAGGCATTGTCATCAACACCTTGGCAGACATGACACGTCTGGGGGTCAGGGGGTGCCAGGAGAGAGCTAGTGTATAATTCAATAGGAGTGGTTGCAACACATCTCTCACCTCTCCACCACCTGGGCGAACTCTGACACACTCATCTTGCCACCGGCCTGCATGTGCCTCCTGGCCTGGGGGTGAGGTACTGCAGGCATACACACACACACACATAAATATATATATATATATATATATATATATATACATATCCGTACCTTGTTGATGTGGTGCAGGTTGGACCATATGGGTAGGGAGGCAGGGGACTTGGACAGGTTGTCCTGACATCAGAGAGGGGGGGGGGGGAGATAGATACAATACTATATACTGTATATAATGAGGTCAGTTCCAATACAACACCCACCTCTCTCTTCTGTCTCCCAAGGTGCGGGGTCTGCTTGACAACCTGGGGTCAGGTGATGCAGGGAGGACATACTATAGTGTTTCTGACTAACAACGCACTCCCTGCGTACCTTGATGTTCGGGTATGCGATGCTAAACACCTTGAGCCACACGTTGAACACCAGGAAGCCCTTCTGGTGGAAGTTAGACACGTCCATCCACAGCCTGGGTGTTACAAATCGCGTAGATTCATCTGTTTTGTAGCACAGTACACCCCTACCTCCCCTCACTGCTGTTGAACAGACCAGGGATGTGTCTGAACAGAAACTGGTGGAGGTGGGACCGGCCGATGGGGGTGAAGGGGCCATCCACCTGCTGAAGGTGAGACGATGAACGGACATCAGTGGATATGAAGGAGACTTATAAAAGTTGTACGCACAGACTGAGTGAATACCCACCTGGAAGTACCCGAAGTTGAACCAGCAGTGACGGTGCTTGATGTCGGTGTATCTGGGGTGAGGGTATGTTTTACTCTACACGTAGCGATGTAAACTGGAGTGCACCGATACCTGAATATATGTGCGTATATATATATATCCATATAACACACCTGAACTGGGTCTGGTCCACCAGGCACAGGGCATCCCCAGGGGGGGTGAGCAGTGCAGTGACAGGACGGGCCTGGGGGTGAGACACGCAGACAGTATTCAATGTGCCACATCACATCATATGCATGTACCTGGACGCAGAACAGCTCCCCCTCCTGGTCGATGACAAACTCCACGTCGAGGGGTGTCTTGCCATGGCTAAGGCCGGCACACAAGGCGGCAGCGTGCTTGGCTATGTCGACAACCTGGGGGTCAGCCTCATACTAAGTGGTAGGGGTGGAGGATGCATGATCCCCCTAAACGAAATCACTGGTAAACACCATTCACTACACACTCTTCTAACACAGTCATAGCCATTATGAGTATGCGCACCTCTGTGTTTGTGAGTGCCGGGGGAGCAGGGTCTACGTTGAAGTGGGGAATGGTGGGCTTGATGGGGAACTCAAGACCACATCTACGGGTTATAGGGACACGGAGACACGAGTACTGGTGGTTCATTACCCCTCACCCACCTCTCGTGTGCCTGCCTGCACTGGTCTAGATAGTCCTCCTCTGGGAGGGTGGGACCAGGGATGGTGGTGACATGCATATCCCTAGTGGGTTAGTTGGTTTAAACTATAACAGGAGAGATGTACATGACGCTCTCGTATGTATACAGCGACACCTTACCTCTCTGGCACTGTGGACCTACCAACAGACCAACGCTGGGGAATGACCTGGGGGGTGAGGGTTGAATACTTTACTAACGCATACTGTATATACATGTATGGTAGTACCTGTCCCTGCATGGCAATCTCGCCCAGTCCGTACACTGCCTCTATGCAGATGGATCTACGGTTGCCGGTGGTAGGGTCACTGAAAGGTGAGAGAATGCGTAGTACATAGGAACGACGAAAGTATATGTGGCGTTCTTTGATTCAATTAGGACCTCTGCATACCATGTGAAACATATGCCGCTGGTCCTGGGCACCACCAGTCTCTGCACCAGACAGGCCAGTGGGGGTGAGTGTAGGGCAACGAGGGACGGGTCGGACCCATCAACGCCTGGGGTGAGGGGGGGAGTGGGTGGGTGGGGTATATGGTATGATGTGTCAGTGTCCTCACCCTCAGCCAGGCTGTGGTTCCTGCCCATGTATGCCAGACAGTGCACGGTGAAGGACCTGGGGGGAGAAGTGGTGGGGGGGGGGGGGGGGAGGGGGAAAGGGTTTTTTGAAA
>BDIP01000054.1:22598-33870 GCA_003568945.1 Kipferlia bialata
GGTCCTCCCCTCCCTCCCTTCCCCCCCCCCCCCCCCCACCATCCCTTTTGATGTATCATCAATGTTGAATTGATTGTACTAGTAACTTCTCTCGTGGGATAGATGCAGAGTGTGAATGATATGTTGTGGGATTGTTTGCTATTCCATGGTGTTCTGTTGTTATTACAGTAAGTTGCTGTGCTGTATATACCCCCCCCCCCTGACCCTAGGTTCCTCGCTGCGATGTCCCTCCCCTCCCCTCCCTTGTCCACCTGTCTCTCTCTGCTGATAGGTAAGGGCCATACCACCGGTGCCTCTGATCTGTGTGGATCGGTGTCACTGGTGTGTGCCCTCGAGGCCTGTATGCCCCCAGCCTGTGGTGCCTCAGATACCCCTTCCCCCTGTATTAGACATGCCACTGCCAATGTTGTGCATGTGGTGCATACCCAGATGAGGTGGGATAGTGCAACACAATAGGGAGGACTTCTTACACCCATCTCACCACAGTGCCGGTGCATCTCTTGCCTCTGCCCTCACCAGTGAGACATCCATCGATAGACCCAGGTGTGGCCCAGCTGTGGTGACCCTCCTGACCCACCATGCTGGGTCGGACCTATGTTCTTGTACTCATACTACTGATGCAGCTGGAAGTGTCCCTGTTCAGTCTACCCAGGAGTACATGTGTGCAGGGTGTGTGTGCTGGGGAGTCATTGTGAACACCAATCACTCACTGATGGACGGAAGGTGCACAATTGAGTATATATTTGTATATGTACCGTGGGTGACATGTTTACACAGTCGTCTCTGTCAGTTGTAGTGTGTATCATACCCCCCCCCTCCCCTTATCTTCCCCCAGGGAGATGAGAGCGAGGTTAGGACACTTGATGACTGCAGTGTTGAATGCACAGAACCAGCCCATTAATATTGGTGATGCCTGTAGTGATAGGTGTAGTGACACAGGGGAACGGCATTCCCCCCCCTCCCCGCCAGTGGAGTGGGGGGACCTACTCTCCCCCGTCCCGCCATGTACGTCTGGCGAGCCCCCTTTTCTTCCTATCCCCCCTTGCATATCCCTGTCTGACATCCCCTCTGACAAGTGGAGCATGAGTGCGACAGGTGCCGATGCCCGTGTGTCTGTGTCCCCTCAGGTGCTGGATAGGGCCAGGAGGCATGGTAGGGAGCATGGGGCTACGGTGACAGGGCTGGTCAATGCCTCACTGATACAGGCCATAGGGAGTATGTATCTTGAGTGCCACCCAGAGGTGTCAGAGTGCTCTGTGTCGATGTCCATAGTGGTGGATATGAGGCCCTACTGTGACCCCTCTCTGCTGTCAGATGCAGACACCCCTCTGCGCCAGGCCATAGGGACTGTCACCCTTGCCCACCCTGTCACCACCTCTGCCCCCTCTGCTGATACCCTTCTGCAGATGGCTGGGACTGTGACACAGGATATGCAGCACAGGATAGAGAGGCACGAGCACGTCCTGTCTTCCAAGGCACTCTCAGATGGGCGGTTTGATGCCGGGCCGCCTTCTGCCACCATAGAGCTCTCCAATCATGGGTCGTATGCAGGTCCCCCCTTCTCACAGGCTGAGGTCCTGACAACACAGCGCTTTGATGGGTACCCTGGCCTGTCTGTGCTGGTGCACAGTGTCAGTGCGGCAGAGGGGACAGCTCTCTGTCTGGGAGTGGCGGGGTGTGAGATGGGCAAGGAGGTCTTGGATAGGGCTGCGCATCTGTTTGGGGTAATGGGGACAGAGTGATGTGTGTCAAGCCTCTAGTTTCAGCGATGAACAACTCGTGTAACATAGCTCGATAAGACAATGGAACTTAAATAGTACTAATTTTGAATTCTTCGTTTGTAAATTGGGCAGCTTAGGTCTTAGTAATATCTCGCATGACTATCTCGGACCAAGTCTCTTCAAGGTCCTTGATCGAACACAGCATAGATGTCTCTCGCTCGTGGCTTTTCCTCCGTTGCCGGAACTGCTCTGAAGAAGGTAACCCAATGTTATCGTCTGGGTGTCTGTGACCCTGCTTGACATGCTCTCCTCCCATACCCTTTGTCCCTCATACTCACCTAAGACCCCCCTCTGGAATCTCCACAATGAGTCTGGTGGAGACATGGTCTCCTTCGGTGGCTGGAGCCTGCCCGTGAAGGTATGATGAGTTTGATCATCATCCTCTCTCACATTGTCGAAGATAGTCATTCGAGATATGTATATCTCTGGTTCATTCCCTGCTCCTTACCCCAGTACCGCACTGGCATCATCGAGTCCCACGCCCAGTGCCGTGAGACCGGCGGTCTCTTTGACGTGTCCCACATGACCCAGCTCATGTTCACAGGTTAGACACATCCTGTCAATCCACCCATTTCCGTTCTCTATCAATTCACACTACTCCATTCTGCGTATCACAATGGCGTTGATTCTAACCTAGGTGCCGACAGGGAGCTCTTCCTGGAGACCATCACCCCTGCCGACATCCAGGGTCTCAAGGAGCGCCAGATGCGCCTGTCCTCCTACCTGACCCCCGATGGAGGCATCATCGATGACCTCATGGTGGTCAGACACTCCGCCAAGGTACGCGGGTAGAGTGATTGCCTCAATATGGGTGTGTGTCCGTGTGTATCCCTTCACCCCCCCCCCCCATTTCTCCCCCTTATTGTTGACCTGTCAGGACCAGGTGTTCCTCATCTCCAATGCCGCCACCAAGGAGAACGACGTCAAGCACCTCAACGACATGCTGCAGAAGTACTCCCACATGGACGTCCAGATCGAGGACCTCTCCTTTGCCCGTGCCCTCATTGCCGTGCAGGGCCCCGGGGTCAAGGCCGCCATGCAGCGCCTGCTCGACTACGACTTCACCGCCCAGCCCTTCATGTCCCAGTTCTTTGGCTCCATCGAGGGCATTGATGTGTGGGTGGCCAGGTCTGGGTACACCGGCATGGACGGAGTCGAGATCAGCGTCGACGCCAAGGACGGAGAGAGGCTGGCCCGCATTCTGCTTGCCCAGCCCGAGATTGAGGCAGCTGGCCTTGGCCCCAGGGACTCGCTGAGGATGGAGGGCGGTCTCTGCCTCTACGGGTCCGACATCGACACCACCACCAACCCCATCGAGGTATGTGCAAATACATATGTATATGTGTGACTGCATTTCATTCAATGGTGAAATACCATTTACTTAACCCCCTTTCCCCCTTCTGACCCCAGGCCGGCCTCTCCTGGACCATCTCCAAGAGGAGGAAGGAGGAGGGCGGGTACATTGGCGCCGAGGCCGTGAACAAGGTTCTGGAGCAGGGTGTGGTGAGGCGCAGGGTGGGACTTGTCATCGAGAAGGGCGCCCCTGCCCGTGCCCACTCCAAGATATACGCCGCCGACAAGGAGACCCTCATCGGCCACGTGACCTCTGGCATCTTCTCCCCCACCCTCAAGAAGCCCATCTCCATGGGATACGTCAACGTGCCCCACCACAAGAAGGGCACCCAGGTGTTTGTGGAGGTGAGGGGCAAGATGCTGCCCGCCTCGATCAAGGCAATGCCCTTTGTGGAGGCTGGGTTCTACAGGGGCGGAAGCCTCTAAGGTGATGGTGTAGACCGTGTAGTAAATGTATTGAGTATTGTTCAATACCCAGGATGAATGGACATTCCACATCTATTTTACGGTTACACAACACACATATAGTACACTAGTCATCCTTATCTCTGTCACTGGGCCTTGGGGGAAGGGGTGTCCTCTGGCTCTCTGGCCTGGGGTCGGTCCCCTAGCCTCTCCCTCATCCGCCGTGCCTCCTTGAGCCGCCTCAACCGCATGGTCCTACCCCCTGACCCGTCGAGCCCTGTCAGCATACCACCCCCTGGGTGGGTGGAGGGGGTGCCAGGGGAGAGGGAGTGTGCCGAGGGACTCTCACGTGCCCTGTGCCTGCCTCCCAATGGCACCCTGACCCCTCCCCCTGACACGATACTGGCCCCCCCTGGCTGGGAGTGACCGATGCCACTGGGGCTGAGGGGACTGAGGGGGTTGCCGGAGAGGAGCCCCTGCAGAATGGAGGGGGTGGGAGGGGGAGAGACAGACCGAGGGGTTCTAGCCTCCCTGTCCGTCTGACTCCCCTTGTCACTGTGGGTACTGTCCTTACTATCCTCTAAGCCCTCTGCCTCCTGTCTCGCACTACGCTGTGCCTCTAGACAGGCCAGCAGCACGTCTCTGATGCCGCTGATGCCTGCGTGGGTGGTCTGCTTGGTTGCATTTACTACTGACTGCATCGAGTGCTGCTTTGCCTCAGCCTGTGCCACCTGGGCAGATAGCACACCCCGCTCAGACAGAGAGGCCTCTGGGGTCAAGGGGGGGGGGGGATGGAGAGATAGGGAGAGGCACAGAGGGTGATAGTCGCATACATGTACACGGGGGCTACTAGAATATAGGGATGTGTGGGTGTAGACATATACCAATATATCCGCCTCACCGTTGGCTCCAATCTTGGCAGAGAGGGCTGAGAAGGCACTGTTCTGGAGCTGGGTCTGGACATGAGTATGTATATGAGCACTCATAAGATACGTACATGAATATGAGTGACGCTAAGGAGACTCTTTGAGTGGGAAGCGCGCTGTTTGAAACAAATACCCACCTGCATTTGGTTGAGCCGACCCCTCAGCCGGTCGGCCTCGCTTCGGGCCAGTTCGGCGTCTCTGTCTGCTGCGTATCTAGCAGCGGTGAGGCGCTCACTGAGTGCATCCAGATGTGCCACTCTGGCCTGGGCTGAGGACAGGGCACAGGCACCCTTGACCTGGGCGGTGTGGAGGTGCATCCTGGCAGCAGTGCACTCTCTCTCCAGCTGTGCCATCTGCCTCCCGAGATGGAGAATGGTGGCCTGGGCCTCAGCGGCTGACTGCCTGTCTGCCTGTGCCTGTGCCATCAGATTGTGTATGTGTGTATTACAAATCTACACACTATCATACTATACATGAACTGTACACTACAACCCATACCTGAGCCATGAGCTGTGCTGTGCCCCTGTCTGCCATGTGTCTCACAGCAGCCAGACTGTCTCTGAGGGGTCAGTGGGGAGAGGGACGAGTGTTAGGGGTATTCGTACTGGTCCTCTCTCCAACATAGTGTAGGACGTAGGTACATACATTCAACACTCACCCCATATCCCGCTGGCTCTGTCTGGACAGCCTCAGCTCCTCCACCACCCTGTATAGCTCCAGCTGCGTGTCAGCACTCATGTAGCATGCAGCAGCAGATGCCGCCTCGCTGTCCACCGAGGGGTGCCCCGTGGCAGTGCATATCAACCCATGCATGGCAGAGGGGGGAGGGGGAGGCAGCGCACACCGGGTGAGGAACGCCTCCCTGTCCTCCAGCCTAAAGGGTAAGACAATAGGATAAGGAGAGAGAGTATGGGCACAGCAAAATATACAAAATCCTCCACTCCTACCTGCGCTCAAGTGAAGTGGCATATCTACGGAGCATTGCACACTCCCCCTCTACATCTGACAAACTGCGACTGCTCTCATCCCCTCCTCTGCTGGCAGGTGATGCTGCTGCCCCCTGCCCCTCGGCCCTGCGTGTCCTATGCTGCCACAGACCACACACCCTCTGGCAGTCAGAGAGAGCGGCCTGGAGGGACACCACCTCCGAGGAGCGAGGCATGCCCTGTGTCTTAGACCCCTGTCTGTGTGTGTGTGTGGGGCAGAGGGTGGATGTGGACAGGGCAGATAGGCTGTGCAGCACAGAGGCCGTGAGGGTCTCTGCCCTGCCCCCCTGTGTCTCAATGTCCAACAGGATCAGACACGAGTAGGAGGGGTGACGCATCAGGGGGATGCACACAGAGGCCAGGGTGGAGGTACCAGCCACTGCGTCCAGACACTGACACCCGGCACAACTAGCAGAGGGGCCAGCCTCACCCCTGTCCCTTCTCCCACATGTCCGAGAGGGTCTGCTCGTAGCACATACCAGCCCACCTAGGAGGGATGCAATGGGAGGGAGGGAGGAGAGAGCGGGCGGTAGCTGGAAGGCGGCAGATTGGACTGGTGATTCCTCTCCTTCCTGTGCCATATCAGCATCCTCCCTCTTCTCTCCGTCGTGCACTTCAGCTATACCACCCTCACCAGCATCACCCTCAGAGACCTCAACTGCACCGGTCTTGACCCTTGACACCACTGGGCCACCAGTGTCCCCATCCCCTTCCCCCTGTGTCCCTGTCTCAGTGTCTGTGTCTGCGGCAGGTCGAGGCCACGTCCTATCACTCAAAGCAGCAGGGGGGGACTCCATGTCATCTGGGATGGAGATGGTGAGACCACCGCCCCTCACTCCCTTGGCCACAGACACCTGACCCTCACACCCACCATCTCCGGATGCCTTGGCTGTCTGTTGCTCAGCCCCTACCCCTGTCCCTACAGTCCCATCACTGCCTGGGCCACTGGTCCCACACATGGTTAGTGAACGCTCCAGCACGGAGAGAGAGACCTCCCCCCCGTCGACATAGACCAGTCTGCCGCACACTGGGTCTGCCCCTACCTCTGGGGGTATGTGGGTGACCGAAATCACTACAAGCATGGGGTCTGAGACAGAGAGGACGCTGCTCCCGAGCACGTGCATCTCTCGGGCACTGTCTATGAGGGACAGGCCCTGCGCGGCATTCACCACGGGACGCTAGGGGTGAGAAAAAGGCAATTCAAGAGATCTTACAAACTTGTCAGATAGAGGACCCACCTGCGAGAGTACATGGGTGGGTGCCCCTGCCTGATGCCGACCAGACGCTGAGGATACGGTCCTGGTCGCCAAGAGGTCTGTAGTACCGGCAGCTGTAATGGAACCGGCAGACACACACACGCAGTACTGACCCAACTCGCTGGAGAGCTGTCTAGCATGTATCTGCGAATACAGAGACAGAACGGCGCGGTGTATCAGTCCCTTATGCGGGGGAAGGGTCCCGATCCGATCTTCGTTCGGTCTTGTGTCGCCAAGACTCTCGATTGGGTGGGTGGGGGAAGCGTATCCCACCCCCTCTGACACCTGGTCGGAGAGAGAGTAGCTCCCAAACAGAGAGTGGCCAGAGGCCTGGTGGACTGACTCGTTGCAGGACGCAGTTGGGGAGAGAATCTCCATGCGGTCTTGGCAGGGGTCGACAGAAGCAGCAATGCAGATATGACTGAATGGTTAGGAGAATGAATAGTCGGTGAATAGAAGAATACAATACTAGAGACTCACCTATCACCGTCCAGGACAGACTCCACCGTTGTAGAAACAGAGAGAACCTCAGACAGCTTGATCTGGGACAGTGCGAGAGAGGGAGGTGGCTGGTCTCCATATATTGAAGACACAGTGTCTCTCCCAACTCGAACATCACCAGATGGTGCAATTAGTGTCCCATCCTTCACCTGCCAGGGAGGGCCATGCCCTGGCACTAGACGGGCATACACACCCAGCGACATCAGCGAACTGACGACAACACAGGTGCCCTCACAGGTAGGTTAGGAGAAGGACACAACTGCCAATATGACTAGGCACTAGCCCCTTACACCATTTTTGTCTACAAAAAGAGCAAAAGGGTCCGTGCTAGCAAGATTCTTGAGTCAAGAAAAGTAGCGAGACGGACTGCCAGTGCACTTCTGTCTCAAGGGACATCGGTTTGGCATGGACCACTTCATTGTACCCAAGGAGGCAGCCATTGAGTATGGGACGTTTGCCGGCTTGATTGACAAGGAGGGTCCTCTGTGCCATCAGGAAGGGGGCCAGACCGAGAAGGGTGTCTGGAAGGACAGGGTGGTGGTCCTGTCCGGCTGTTCCTGTTTTGTGTTCGAGCAGAGAGGGGGGGCAGACGGAGTGTTGGCTCCCAACAGCCCATGTGTGGAATGCTTCGCTCTGGACGGCAGTCACATCAGTGAGGGTACCAGCGCACACGGGAGCTTCTTAGAGGTACAGTGCCATGGCGTTGGTCCCAAGGACCCCATCCAGACACACCGGTTCTCTACAGTGGAGAACCTGGAGGCTACAGCAGCCAAGGCCGGTGGCTATGCACAGACTACGAGGCAGAAGAAGCGGTCCAGGGACATGTCTCTACAGGACTGGGCAGAGACATTCAGGTGGGTGTCTATTGCACCGGTATTAGTACATGTTAGGAGATATATCCCAATAGTCTATTTATACTTCAGTGAGACCTGTCTCTCTGTCCTTTGACACAGGTTCTATTCCACCCATGGTGCATCGTTGCGTGCAGGTGTGCTTAGAGGCATCCATGCGGCTGACCTCAGATTCAAGGTGGGTTGTGGTTGGCCAACGGGTACCGCAAAATACTGTCTAACCCCCCAGGTGTGGCTGCTAGCCCCAGACGGGTCTCCCCTCGACGGCACCCTGGACGCCCCCCTGGTAGGTGCCGAGACAGAGTACCTCCGATCCATGCTGATCCAGTTACACAACGTCAAGGGGGTGGGGTTTGTGCTGGCCAATGCGTATGTGGATGTGTGGGGGTCCCCCAGACCCGAGCTGGTGCTAGACACGCTGGCCATGGCAGGGTATGCGGCCATACTCTGCAGCGTCAAGCCGGCACTGTGATGGGTGGATGGTTGGATGTGACTATGGACACTGCATCCTGTTGGGGACATGTCTCTTTGGAAGGGGTGTTTGGGTCGTGGGAGGGATTCACGAGGAGAGTGTTGCTCTTTAGGCCATCAGGATAGGGCACCGCACCAGCATATGCAGAACCAGGAGTACCCCACAATGGCACTTGGTCAGCAGGTACCATTGCTCATGGTGTGTCCTAGGTGGCACTTGTGGGCACTGCTAGGCATAGCGTGCCTCTCCGAAGATCTAGCCAGGAGTCTATACCTGAACGGCCCCCATTGCTTGCTCTTCCTCCCGTACACCTGTGCTGAGCCGATGTCTGAGAGTGTGTGTATCAGTGTCATCAGTGAGTGGAGACAGAGCTGCAACAGAGGTGGGCATGCATGCCTATATCGCAGGATGCCTGTATATTGAGAGTTCCAACGCGGCCCACGTATCCTGTTTCCTGTGACGTCCGAGGATTAAGCGATCGCAGCGGTAGGGGAGTACGTCCGTACACAATCATGTGGACACTTATTGCATACTTGAGACACTCTGGCGACAAGAACGACACATCTGTTGCTGGGGCGGTACTCTAGTCTCTCACTAGTGTTGAATGAGTGAGTCTGTCTGCTTACCCCTCCGCATTTACATACAGTAGAAGTCATGCCTATAGTAAGGGTCATGGTGTAGCTTGTCACCAAATAGACACTAAAAGTACTATCACTCTGTTGCTATAGATCTACACATACGTGGACGATAATTTAGTCAGAGACGCGTCGCTTGCGTCTCTTTGTCTTCTTCTTGGTGCGCTCCCCCCCTGCCACTGTCAGAGTGGGTGCCAGGCCCATAACCTCCATGTCATCAGTCTCATCCACCAGGTCCAGAGCCTTGTGACCCACAACACGGGTAGACACCCGATGCTTCACCCTCAGCTTGGGCCCATCCCCACCTGCACTGACTGTGGGCTCTGTCTCAGTAGGGGTTGGCACGTGCTTAGGGGGTCTGGGAGGGGGTACAGGCCCAGAACCCTTGGGCTTGGGCCGGGGTGGTGGCACAGGGGGGGGCTTCCTCAGCATGGACACAGGAGGGGGGCGGAGGTACTGCTTGAACTCCTCCTCCTCCTCCTCCTCCTCCCCCTCCCCCTCTCCAAACACCATACTGAAGATGTCTAGATCAGCACTGGTGGTGGAGGGTAGTACTATAGCATCTGCTGCAGTCTCTCCCCCTTGCTCCTCTGCAACGGGGTCCTCGGGGGTGTCCAGGGTACTGCGGAAGGTCACGTCACTCTGCACCATGTGGCTCTTACGCGCTTCGAGGACTGAAAGGTCGGGGGCACGACTGGGTGAGGAAGGGAGGGAGGGGGAGATAGAGAGAGAAATAGAGAAAGAGAGACCAGTGAAGAAGGTGTGTGGAACGGGAAGCTTCTGAGGTACTTAGTGGAACACAACCGCACCTAGCCCTACACCGCGGGACCCCCAGGGCCCTGAGGACCCCCATGTTGATGCCGAAGCTGAACTCCTCCACAGACACCACCAGCTTAGACCCCATACCCCCGAACATCTGCCTGTATGAGGGGACCCCTTCTCCACCATTGGCTGCAGCGAGAGCAGCCTGCTCCTGGGTGTAGCTGGCTATGTCGTGCTTGCCAGAAGACACCTGAGGACCTGACGAATGAGATAGGGGGATAGGGTAGGCAAACCGCATACATTCATATATAAACCCGTGAACCACTGTGCTTCTGTCCCAGCCGGATACACTGTATATAGATACCCTTATAGACTGAGTGTGCCACCCACCCTGGGCTGCCTCCTGTGCCTTCTGGAATGTGACCAGGCCATGCTGTCTCTGGGGGATGGGGGCAGAGGCACGACCTCGGCCAGTCCTGGGGGTGAGTGCTAGGAATAGGGGGGGGAAGTGCATATATACTCCTACTCAAGGCCATATATTGTCAAAAAGGTTCAATACAGATTGTCCACCGCACCTGAACAGTCTCATCTTGGTGGGTGGGGCCCGGGTGTCAGGTGGTGGGGGTGGGGGGGGACCCGAGTAGTTGAGAGAGGGACCCAGGGTGGGTAGGGACACCTCAGCCGTGAAGGTGAAGGGGGTGGGGGCATCTGCACTGCGCCGGATGAGACCCTTCCCCTTCCCCCTCTTGCGTCTGTCAGCTGATCCCCTCCCACGCAACCCACCTCTCTGCCCCCTACCCCCTCCATAGCCTCTTCCCCCATCTCCCTCATCGTCTGACACACTGATCTCATTGTCAAAGTCCTCTCGTGCCTCCTCTCCCTCCCCAAAGGCCAGGAACGACTTCTGGTGTGTCTGCTTCCTCTTCACTGTGGGCACAAACCCGAGGCCGTGCATGGGTGTCTCCTGGGGGGGAAGGGCACTGGGTGCCTGGAACAGAGACTTGATGCCGTCCCCCCTCCGTGTGGGTGCCACTGGCACCTGTGCCCCGTACCCCAGGGTCTGCCTGTCCTCGTCGTCCATGAAGTCATCCAGGGTCATCTCGGCATGGGGGGCCCGCTTGCCACGCTCCGACACCCACTGCTCAGACTGGAAGGCAGTGCCCCCAGTGCTCTCCCTCGCACCCTGGAAGGCCCCGTAGGAGGTCTGGCTGCCCCTGGGGGGGAGAGGCAGAAGGGATAGAAGAGAGAGAGAGAGGGTATGTGGTAGAGATATACACTGGGGCAGAAGACACTTTGTGTGGATGGGATAGGGGGGGGGGGGGGGGGAGGGGGGAGGGGAAAGAG
>BDIP01000055.1:9064-35800 GCA_003568945.1 Kipferlia bialata
ACAACCCAGGGGGGGGCCCCGTACCCCCCCCCCCCCCCCTCCCCCCTCCCCCCATGTTGCCATAAATGATATCTATTTATAGATATATTCATTTGTATGTATGTATGGGGTATAGAGTCTGCCTCACTAATGGAATGAAACGCTCTCTGTCACATGTATACTACCCCATAGCGTAACCCCCCCCCCGCCCGCCCCACACCTCTGCGTTGGTTTCCATTAGTATTCATAATACAATATTGGATAGTAATATCTATTGAATCCGTTAACACTAATATTCCTATCTGATGTCAGCCATCCGCTCCTGATACCGACAGTGCCTCTCCAGAGGTTGTGTCTCAGCCCACTTCACCCTCTGACAGGTCACGGGAGCTAGTGGACACTCTGCTAGGGTTGGTAGCCGATCTGGACCTAGCTGAGGTATATATATAGTATGTATTCATATATATATATATACCATCTTTTGGCAGTGAAGTCTGTGGTATATATGCTATACATCCTTGCATCAAGGACACCCATTATTGACTCCATCCCCTCCCCTATATAGCTCATGTCAGGCCGAGAGGTATAGGGTCCACGTTGTTCCCGTGGAGGAGACACAAGGCAGGAGGGGAGAGAGGGAGAGATCCACCCCGGCCTCCAAGCCCCTGAGAGAGGCCCTCAAGTATCTGGTCGAGTACACTCTGAAGAAAGGTAGATACATGATGCATATTAATTATACATATATCCAATAGATAGCAGTGAGTAGAGTGTAACGCATATAGCGTTAAGGCCATTATATCAAATGAGAGGGGGGGGGGGTATTATATCAGAGAGAAGTGGAGAATGAGGTATATATATGTAGTCAGAGGGTAATGGGCTCCTACCCCCAATTCACTCTGTACATGGACACACATATGGTACTATATGCCCTTCTCACACACATCATTATGTGTAAGATCCAGGAGAGATTTGCTGGTATACCTGTTGCATTCCCACCCCAGAGTCCCGTCTGATGGACATGTACCGCCTCGGAATGCATCTACTGGCAGTGGCCATCCTGCAGCGCCCTGGTATCGACGAAGACACCGTCGTCGGGACTCTCAAACTGATGGGAGCCCTCACAGCTACTACAGGTGCTGCCTAGCTTCTGGACTGTGTCTGGAATAGTCCATGTATATTCCAAATTCCGTATTTATCTCTCTTTGTGTACCCTGTCTCTCCCTTCTTACTCTCAGACCTCCCCCGGCTCTCCTGTGCTGCCAACGCAGGGTTTCACACGGTACGCCTATAAGTACATATCTGGCAGTCGGGACAGCCCCCCTATGTGCAATCCGTATCCTAATATCTTTCTAGTTACAGTCTTAGTCTCAACCAGGTGACCCTGGCAGTGGCGGGGTCCAATGCCTGGCGCTACAGACCATCTGTGGACAATGAAGCAGTTGTGATTCTCGGCCAGATGTCTCGCCTGGGTAGGCCTCAAGACTTGCGAATATATATTAGTATTTCTAGATACACAATTTGTTATCTTGGATTTATTAACTCATTCCTTCATTGTCAGGTGGCCTGTTTGATGAGAAGACCTCCCAAAGTACCCTGGAAGCTGTAGGGAGGATAATACACGAGAACAACAGTGACGACGATTGTGACTTCTGCAGTCTCGCCTACGAGGTGCACTCTGTGGCCTGGAACGCTGCGCTGCTACTAAAGAGGCACGCGGGAGGTACGTCAGATGGAGAGTATACTACGTTCAAGGGATGATTGGGTGTCCATCAACACTCGTCACTCTCATACAATACTGATCAGTGTACACTACTCATGCGTCCAGCCGATGTCGACTCCATGCCCCAGTGTGACCCGATAAAGCACGTCCGGGTACTCTTGGAGGAAGGAGCAGACGCCCATGCGCAGAGGAGAGCAGTTTTATTCCTCGTTAAGGCACTAAACTACGTCCACTTTGGTAAGTATTGACTAGAACACCCTGTGGTATATGAAGCCGAAATAGTACATGTGTACTGGAGGCAGAGCATGGCTGAAATACTATAAGTAGCTATTTGGGTACTCAGTAGAGCATGAGTCTCTTCTCATTATCCAGAACGTGTGGTACTTGACTTTTGCACCAGCGTAGTCACCCTCTGCCGTGACGTCATCACCCATGAGGACTGCCCACCCGAGTCACAGCTGGAGGCCATGGAGCTGATACGCAGTGTGACAGAAGATACCCATAGTAATGGTAAGACGTGCTGCCGTATTGCCGTTGAGTACCAATGACAGCGTTTCACACGTTTGGACATATATAGCGTGTGTCTCTCCCAACTTGTTTTTACGTAACAGGCAGATGGCTCTCAGATGTGCGGAGCCACTTCCTGCATAGAGGATGTGCGTCAGCAGTGCTATCACTCACCCAGACTGCCGGGCCCGAACTTGTATCTGCAGCCCTAGAGACCGCGCTGAACGTGTCAAGCAATGGTATCATGTGCGCACGCCCACTGGGTGAGTAATATTCTCTCTCCTGCCGTCATAGGTAGTCTTGTATTGTATTCATATCACAATTCTGCTATGCTGTCCTTGTTTGAGCGGTGTCTAATGTTCAGCCCCTAATGATGCCGGCCTCATAGACCTTAAGGTCCACACTTTTGCCCTTAATGCGATCCAGCGCTTCCCTGACAGTGTTCCGGTGATCAAGCCAGCACTGTCTGTCCTCCATTGGGCCAGGTCTCTCACCCGTTGTACGTAACCGATATATCAGTTCTCTCGTAAACTCGTAAATACTTGGTACTCAATTAACGATTGCATACTATTGTACATAGCTTCCACAAGAGTGTCACGTTAGTATCACACTCACATCCCAGTGCAAGGGATCCCTGTCCCAGGTCTGGATGGGGATGCCGTTGTGACCACTATCCTCGACCTTGTAGAGAGAGCAGCAGATAATTGGGAGGAGTTGGAGTTGCCCGGCATGCTTCGCATATACGCAAAGACAGGTATGTCATACTGGTGGTTGACGCGTATCTAATTGAGACGGTATTGAGTCAAGACTCTCTCTCTATCGAATAGAGTCTATTCCAACTCCAGTCCAACCGGAAACAGCTCTGGCTTGCGTACGGTGGTTGGTTGGTGTCATGTCCGTACCCTCCCCTCATCGTCGCTACAGATCGATGCTGACACTCTTGGCACTGCCTGACTTCATGCGCATCGCCTCCCCACCCTGCCCTCCCGATGGCCCATACCTAATTGGCGAAGAGGTGGCGGCTCTGGTCACCAAAGAGTTCATCGAGGGTGTGCTGGATTACATCAAGACCTCCTGCTTCACCTGGATGGGGAGTTCCCATACAGGTGGCCTTGCAGCTGCGTGCCATGTTCTTGCGGTGGTGTGCCGAAACCGTTCGTATATCTTCATCCCTATCAACATGAACTGTACCATGACAATATGAAGATTGGTGAAGACACTGTTCAACTCCTGGACTATCTTATTCTGTCACGTATATTCCACTAACACTAGGCTCAAACAAGGACAGCGACCGTGTCTGTGCCCTAGTCGGCGTGTGTGGGGTCATGGACACGTGCAAGAGTCTCGCAAGCCACCACATTGACAGTGCAAATGTCGTCTCGCCCTTGCTGGCGCCCGTGGCAGCCCTTGCTTCAAATGGTATGGACACGCAAATGACTCTCGCTGGTTGACCAGGACGTTTAGGGCAACAACTATACCAGTAGCTATATATGGCATATATTATTTGACATGTCTTATACGACATATCTGTTATATATTACAAGACATATATTATCTGTTATGCCGCCGAATGTTTGCCTCACATAACCAGCCTCACACGTACTGGGGGTTTTCAAGATGAACTTTGGGCGTCTGGCCACCGTATGTCTCAAGAAGCACCCTGAAGATCCCCATGTGTTCAGAAGTGCCGTCAAGACTCTACTTGGTCTCTCTGCACCTGAGGGTCCAGAGAGTGAGTCTGTGGTGTATATATATACTTACTGTATTAGTTAAGACCCCCATGACCCTTTGATAAGCGCTCTTTCTGTTTCTTTTAGGGTTATGGGGTGCTGTTATCAGTGTATGGGTAGATAATAGTGTCGTATCTAATTCTAGGTCACTGGCGGCAGACAACCCTAGTGAAGCAAGGTGCGGTTCCCCTGCTGCTCCTGGGCATGGCCAAGCATGCCAGTCACACAGCAGAGGGAGAGAGAGACAGTGATACTGAGCGACTCAGAAGGGCCTGTGTACAGACGCTGGCCAACCTAGGGCACTCGGTGGAGACAGAGGTAGAGACGTAAGGACTTGAACGGCGAGGTGGTGTGAGCCACAAGGGCGACTCGGTATAATAGACGGTCATTTTCTCGTCCTCTATATCTCTACTACACTTCAGGATAAATATTTCCTGTAGTCCCATTCTGATAGTATAATGTCATCTGAACGGACACGAACACATTGCTTCTTGTGTATGTCCCCCATCCTTCCTACTTCTATGGATACAATGTAGCCTATACTGTTGAATTCCGAGACTTCTATTCCCCAATACCCATCGTTCTTGCTTTGATTGAGTCCATAGTGTGTCCCATACACTATAGTCCATAGTGACTATGGTCCATACTCCATACTGCTATGTACCATCTCTGGGGTCAGCTCTAGCAGCAGAGTCTCCTGATGCTCTGGAGCCTCACGTGTCTCCTCCACCTTGTGCACCAGAAGCATGCATGAGGGTGTGATCATGCCCCCTGTCACAAACTCACCAAAAGGGAGAGGCTTGAGCAGGTGGTAGACTGACGTCACCACGTCATAGATGTACCACCTGTCACCCCCTGGGTACCCTGCCTCTCTGATTCTCACTGCGTATTCCATATCAGAGAGCATCAGTATGTACCTGTATTGAGAACTCCACATTGAGAACAAACCAAAAGACTTCTTTCAAAGAAGGGAGACACCCACTAGAAGGTCAAGTAACTGTTGTCCACGTGGGATATGACCTGTTTGAATCACATAACCCTTTAGTACAACTGCCACATTATTGATGTGATATGGTATAGTGGTATAACGATTGACCACATACCTCCCAACTGACACCAGGTGCCTAGGTATGAAGGCTCCAGGCCGGTTCCAGTGCTCTACTGACATCCTGCAAGGTAAGAGAGCCTCTTCGTGACATTGTGTTGAATAGGAGAGATTTATCTAACTCTAGCACACAAGAGTGTATGAACATGTTATGCTACTCACCCTGTGTGTGCACTGCATGTCACCCACATATCCCTGCTCCCCCGTGTGTACAGTACACCATCATGCCTCACATAGCACCTGGGGGTCAGTGCTGCTATATTGAATTTACACTATATACGATATATAGTATATCTGATAGTATATCTGATAGTATTTATGATATATACTACTGCAAAGTAATGATCAAGTAACTTTACTCTATACACATATTTTCAGACATTTGGTATGTGCTTCACACAGCTCCTGGGGTCAGTGATAACAATATTAATTATTGAAACGTATTCATACTGAATAGTATTAGATCTATTCTAACACTCAATAGTATTAAGTTGATACTGAATAATTGCTGCTATGCATATTTTCCTTACATATGCATTTTCATCGATATTCCCCCAGTACCTATTGTTGCCCAAGTCTTGCTCAGAGAGGTCTCCCTCTAAGGCTGTCCACCTCTCACTCTCCCCGTCTAGCACCTCAGTGACCCCAACCCTCTCGTCATTCTGGGGATTGTGTGTCACGTGCCTCGACAGCCCCCCCAGCAGCATCAGATTGCCATCCACACATGCACACATAGGGCCCAGTCTTGGGGTGGGGCGGATGGCCTTCTGTGTGAACCTCATGGGCTCACACCTCTCTCTACCGTCTCTCTGTCGAAACTCAATTACCTTCTCATACTCGTATGGCTGGTCCTCTATCCTGTGCCACTCAAGTGTGGCTAGGTCTAGGCTATGCACCACTAGGGGTCCTGGGTCGCACACTGACACCCAGGGCATGTCTTTAAAGGCACGGGCCTGTGTCTCATACTGCACAGCGTACACTACACCGTGTCCGACAGAGAGGGTGGGCGCACTGATAGTGTTCCTCTCTAGGGGGCTGGTAGAGGACTCTACCTCTATGACAGGGGGAGGGGGGATATCCTCAGTGCTGACAGTGCCATCAGAGTCAACACTCAGCAGCATCAGCCTATAGAGTGAGACCTCTGTTAGTATAAAGTGTCTCTTGATACTGGGAGACTACAAATAGTAGTATTGCTGATATAGGAGGGTGATTCACCCGGTGAAGCCTCAATACGTTCTTCTGTACCTCAAAACCGGCTGTCTGTTGTTCTCTGTTACTGAAGAGTCATCTATGGCTCTTACCAGCACAGTTCCATGTGATATAGGCACCACTTGCCGTATGGTGACATTCTAAACAGTTAGTGTATTGATAGGTAGAACAGACATAAGTATATATATACAATATGATATAGAATCTATGTTAAGGATATACACATATACACATCAAGTCTAGATCTAGATTTGCGTTATTCTCTGCAGTTAGTTACCAGTCCTGAACCTCTAGTCAGAACACTCAAATGTAGGGGGCGTTAGAAGAGTAATAAGGTGGGGGGGGGGGGGGGGGGGGGGGGGGGGGGGGGGGGGGGGGGGGGGGGAATTGGCAGATCAATAATTGTATCTATCTATACCTGCAAAATGTATACACATACACATATTCTCACATACCTATATGTTTCAATGCATAAATATACATACACATGCCTGCGATGACCTTGGGGCTGTCAGTGCTGTGTGTCCAGCCAGTGATACATATACACTCATATATATACACACACACATATATATATTTACATATACCTACATATATATATACATATATCTATCTCTCCATGCCTGCGATGACCTTGGGGCTGTCACTGCTGTGTGTCCAGCCAGTGATACTGACAGAGGAGGGGCAGACACCGCAGGTTTCCTAAGAATGAGTACAATTCATATGATATGATACATACTCATTATACATATATTGTTATGAATATATATAATGGAATACTGACAGAGGAGGGGCAGACACCGCAGGTTTCCTGGGGGTCAGCATCAACATCCATATATATAGAGAGAGATACATATACATATATACATATATATGTATATATATACTGACAGCGGAGGGGCAGACACCGCAGGTGTTCTAAGAATGAGTACAATTTGTATGATATATACATACTCATTATACATATATTGTTATGTATACAGTGGTATGCTGACAGAGGCTGGACAGGTGTCCTAGATCTACTATACTGGTAGATACACAGATACACGTATATATGTGGGACCACACCACACCACAAGACACCAAGATACTCGTAAGAGAGAGTAGGGGGGGGGGGGTCGTAAATATATATATACATACCACGCTTGGCCCACATACACACATACATGTATAGGTATATATATATGTGTGTGTGTGTAGAGAGAGAGAGAAAGAGAGAAACATACCATGTTGGGACTGTCCCAGAGGTAAGCGTTGGTGAATGCGCCAGAGTCGGTTGAGTAGTCATCGCTAGGAGTCAGAGACATACAGTATATATATATATATATATATAGAGAGAGAGAGAGAGAGAGAGGTGGGGTGGTGCCGGAGTCCGAGGAGGGGTCAGAGATACGCAGTAAATATATACATAGATATACATATATATATAGAAAGAGAGAGAGAGACCAGGTATGCGGTGGTAAATGCTGGGGGAGAACGGTAGAATATATGTATACATATATACATATATATATTGAGAGAGGGAGTCATAACAATATGTACAATATGAATACTCATATGTATAATGAATACATAAACTTGTATAGAGAGAGAGAGAGAGAGAAAGAGAGGGAAAGAGAGGGAGCCTGCACTAGGGTCAATAATGCAATTGATGCATACACACACACATATATATATAGAAATAACTCCATATTAATGTATATATGTGAGAGCGCTTACCCTGTAATGAATATATACATATGCATAGAGAGAGAGAGAGAGAGAAAGAGCGCTTACCCTGTAATGAAGAGTACGTCATCAACGTAGTCTATGTATTTACCGTAGGACTGAATGCTGGGGAACTCGTAACTCTGAAGGGTCAAGGGAGGTCAAGAGAGGTCAACCCGGGGGGGGGGGTCATATACAATGACACGTATATAGGTACATGTATAGAGCGAGAGACAAAGTAAATTCACTTATATATAATTGTATATATATGAATGATTGAATATATATACATGTAAGTGTATACATACCCTCTGGTACTCCCAGGACAGGTTGTCTGCGGCACGGGTGTAGAAGTAGACGGTGTCACGTATCTGGAGGTGAGAGCTTATACACAAATAGGTATATATATATATATAGAGAGAGAGAGAGAGAGAGAGATACGGGTGTAGAAGTAGACGGTGTCACGTATCTGGGGGTGAAAGGATATATATATATATATATAATAATATACAAATATATGCATATTTATATAGTGAGAAAGATACACATATGGGAGGAGAGAGAGAGAGAGACGAGAAATGAGGGGAGGGGGGAGAGAGAGAGAGAGAAGAGAGAACCGATATCTTGTCTCCAACGACTATAGTATGAGAGAGAGGATATATATATAGACGCTGAATGTTGTTTTGTTCTACACTATATCTGTACCTTGTCTCCAACGACCAGGTATATGTATGAATAGACATATAGATGCATACATATGCATACAGACATATGCATATATATATATATATATACACTGTACCTTGTCTCCAATGACCAGGTTGTCACCTGAGAGAGAGCATATATATATATATATACACTGTATGAACTGTTCTACAATATATAGTAGTTCTATAGTATATAGTAGTGCATGTACCTTGTCTCCAATGACCAGGTTGTCCCCTGAGACACCAAGGGAAAAACCAACTGGGGGTGAGGTATATATCTATACATCTATCTATCTATATATATTTATACATATATGCCAACGAGGGACGTACCAACTGGGTGTGAGACGACTATATATCAGGATATATATATATTCATCATCGTACTATGCAACATATACAAATATATATATATATATCACTCACTCACATGTGTGCGTGGAACCGCTGATGGAGGTGGGGGGAGCAATGGTGTCGGTGTAGGTGTAATCCCCAGTGGTGGCATCGCGGGTGTAGGTGATGACACTCTCTGGAGGGTCAGATATAGAAAGAGAGAGAGAGAGAGAGAGAGAGAGAGAAGTGGCTAGTGCATGGTGACACTCTCTGGAGGGTAAGATCCTGACAACCTTACATACAGAGAGGGAGAGAGAGAATGGCAAAGAGCTCAATTGTATTAGAATGTAATTGGATTCACCCACACCTAGCCCAAAGTGTCCCCAACTGATATGTACTACGGAAAGAGAGAACTGTGCCACAATGAAACAAAAGGCAGATTTGACAAGCTCCAATGTTACAAATCTGAAACTCACTATACGCATCGCCAAGATAGGTGTTGCCCAGCACGAGGTACTTGTCTGTGTACTTCATGGGGTTGCCATTGCGACTCTGGCCACCGAGGTCCTTCGTAAGCACCTGCTTGATGCCGTAGCTAGGGTCAGGAGGGGTAAAAGACCAAATCCCAAACATGAAACGAATTAATCTGCAACACAGGCTGCCGTACCCGCCATTATCCCCTCCCAAGCGCTCCTCAGCAACAACTGCAACTGCAAAGAGAGCCGCTACTGCTACGAGCAGCGGTATGACGTGAACTATCATTGTTTGCGAACGAAGAAAATGGTTTGTTTTCGGCCTTCATGAGTTTCGAGATTTGGAATCGGCAAATTGGAACACATCCGGTTTGAAAAGTGGTAACTCGCGTTTTGTGGGGCAACTATCTAATTGTACGATTGTGTAAGTGGTATTCCGATAACACTGTCCTGTTGGTGATACCAGAGAAGCAAATGGTCAACGATCCGGACTTTTATATACACCTTCCCGGACGAGGTTTCTCGATGAGCACACAGGATGGTACTAGCCCCTTAGAACAATATAACACCACAAAAACAGATTGCTCCACCCTTTATTCATAGTACCAGATTCAATGAATCGATTCATCAGAATTGGAGGAACTGCATGATTGACTCGTTGGCGCCCTTCCCAAGTGCGATATTCTGCCCAGCCACGCCCTGACCGGGCATGAAGAGGGTAGAGGAGGCGTCTGGGAGGTTTGGCATGGGTAGGGGTACGGGGAGGGGGGCGGGGGCTACTGAAGCAGGGGCGGCCTGGGGCACGGGGAGAGGGAGAGCAGCGGGTGTGTTACTGCTAGTAGGGGGTGCCATCCCAGGGACAGGGAGGGGCATAGGCATAGGTAATGCGGTGGGTGCACTACTAGTGCTCACTCCCTGCGGCACAGGGAGAGGGAGGGCAGTAGGGGCAGCACCAGACGCACTAGATGTGGTAGTCTGTGCGGCACCTGGTACAGGTAGGGGCAGTGCCTGTGCCTTCTCGGCAGCCTTCCTCTTGGCCTTGCTGGCCTTCTCTCTCTCCCTCTTGATCTGTCTCTTCGTCTTCTCCTTCTTGACGGGTAGGGGCAGGGGGGCAGCTCCAGTAGGCACAGTTGCAGGTACCGCAGGGGTGGGGGTAGGCAGAGGCTTCGCAGTGGCAGTGTGGGCTGTCTGGGCAGTGGGGAGGGGGGCAGCAATAGCAGTGGCCTTAGGACCCTTAGCAGTGACAGTGGGTAGGGGCTTGGCTCCCATAGTGGGCAGTGGAAGAGGGGCGCCTCCCTTCACCACCACCTTCTGGGGGGTCAGTATATACAACACACACATAACAGTAACTATTCTCCTATATATATAGACATATATATATATAGGAGAAGTCTATGGTTTTGGCGGCTATCAGGCCTAGCCCCTTATGTGTTATATACACAACTAGACATACCTTCTGGGGGGTGGGCAGGGGTCTAGATGCACTAGGAGCATTAGAGGTGGGTAGGGGCCGTGGCTTGACCACCACAGGCATGGGGACGGAGCAGGGCTTGCTCTGACTCCTCTCCCCCTTCCCATGCCCCTTGCCCCTCTTCTTGACACCCATGGGAATGGACTGCCTGTCACTCTGCCTCTCACGGTCCCACTCACTCCGGTTGCGGGACCTGGGGGTAAGAACATATACACTACATATACACTACAAATACATATATACAATAATATACTACTTGGTCCCACTCACTCCGGTTGAGGGACCTGAAGTGTGAGGCGAAATTCAATATACATATATATAACATATGTAACTGATACAATACATTCTCATATATCAGATACAATAACACACCTGTATCCATCGTCATCAGAGCTGCTAGACACTCACATATATATATCATACACACAGGATACAGTACATTCATACATATAATTATAGAAATATAGAACATATAACACACCTGTATCCATCGTCATCAGACAACATATATAGTACCAGAATCTTGGTACAAAGTACATATTAATACATATAACACACCTGTATCCATCGTCATCTGAGCTGCTGCTCAGGTCATCGCACACCCTGGCGCCACGGCCCCTGAGGGTCAGGGAATATATACACTTACAAATATATCACCTACCTCATTTATAGTAATATTAGTATATAGTATCTAGAGTATACCCTGGCACCACGGCCCCTGAGGGTCAGGGAATCAATCGGAGAATCAATCGGATGGTATCAATCCTATTATACATTACTGAGAGTAGTAATCAGTTGGAGAATCAAACGGATAGCATCAATCCCACATAATACTACCTGGCCCTATGCATATAGTATTACTAGCATAAATAGAAATTCTTATACCCATATATATACATATGACCTCACCTGTTTGCCCTCTGCTGGTGCTGTCCTCTATAAATGTAATTTCAAATAATAAATTCATACACACACATATATATATGTATATATATATTGATAATTAATTATACTTAACCTCACCTGTTTGCCCTCTGCTGGTGCTGTCCCCTCTTCCTGGGCTGGTCTAGGCTGGGGGTGAGTATTATCCAAAGTACATAATGTATATATTTATTAGGTATGGGTTTATTTCATACTGCATATCACTAGCATGTAGTGGAGACAGGTAGGACACACGCTAAGTATACTATATAATACTCATATACATACAGTATGTACCTAACTGCCCCCACCACTAGCAGTGATGACAGTGGTGCCCAGACAAGTGAATCACATATATACTATATATACTATATATACTACATGGTATATATACCATATAGTGTATATAATGTATTTATATTATGTACCTGACTGCCCCCACCACCAGCAGTGATGACAGGGGTGCCCAGACAAGGGTGTTGTACCCATGGGCAAGGCCCTCTCCTAGAGGTGAAAGAGAGCAATCGCGTAGAAACACAAACATCGTGTAGTAACTAAGTACCTGTGGTACCCATGAGTCCACACCCCTCTCTGGATGCCCTGCCCCATGCCACACAGGCATCGTTGAGGGTGGCAGCTACAACTACACCTACCTGAGAGTAAGGATATATATATAGAGAGAGAGAAAGAGAGAGAGAGAGAGAGAGAGACCCATGCCACACAGGCATCATTAAGTGTGGCAGCTACCACCACTCCTACCTGAGAGGTGAGGTATATATATATATATATGCCACACAGGCATGGTGAGAGTAGGCAGCAACCACTAAGCCAACCCATGGTAAGGGTGAGTAGTATATGAAGAGAGAGAGATAAAGATACATACACACACACATAATATACATATATATATATACTAATATATACATATGAATGTCTTATGTATAAATATTCTAATATATATGTATGCACTCTATGCATACCGTTGTGACGTCTGCCGGTCTGCCCGGGTGGGGCACATTGCCCCCATGCAGCCAGGCCACGATAGAGCCTAGAGTGAGGTACTATATGTACTATATATATACTATATATAGGGAGCATTGCCCCCATGCAGCCAGGCCACAATGGAACCTAGAGTGAGGTGCTATATACACTATATATAATATAGTGACAGAGTATAGTGTATATAGTACATTGCCCATATGAAGCCAGGCCACGATAGAGCCTGGGATCAAAGACTATAAGAATATACTATACTGACAATAATAATAGGAATAGTAATAACGCAGCACAATAGTCCCATCATCAGAGTACATTATACATGAACACTACTCACCCTGGTTGACCCTCTGGGACATGGGTGGGTGCACAACCATATATACCAAATACACAATGTATATATAAAAATCAATATCATTATTAACATATATATATGTATACACACCCTGGTTGACCCTCTGGGACATGGGTGGGTGGTGCACAAGGCAGTGGTTGCCTGGGGGTAAGTAAACACATACACACGATAACTATTAACTAGTATTATATATTATTATACACATATATATATATATATATATATATAATTATTATACAGTAGGTGGTGCACAAGGCAGTGGTTGCCTAGGATAAGATGATGGGGAATACATATATATGACGAATCGGCAGGGGGGAGGGGGATCTTTGATATCTACATGTAGTATCACACAAATATTTACATACCTAGCCCAGAGAGTGCAGCGGGTGTGTGGGTGATGCCTGGGAGGGACATCAGAGGGGTGGTCTGCACAGTGTCACACACGGCCTGATAGTTAGATAATATATATATATATATATATACATATATAATAGATAGTATATATAGATAGTATATATGGTATATCGATATGAGACATGAGGGGGTTGGTCTGCACAGTGTCACACACGGCCTGAGGGTAAATATATATATAAAAATGAAACAATATAGTATAAATAGCATATAGTATAGAAAGACATGTCATGGTGGTCTGCACAGTACACATATATAGTGTATATTATATATAGTATATAAAGTGTATATATGGTATATATATATAGACATCAGAGGGGTGGTCTGTACAGTGTCACAGACAACCTAAGGGTAAGTATATATATATATAGAGATATTGAGATAGATACTATATAGATAGTATATATATATGAGACATGAAGGGGGTGGTCTGCACAGTGTCACACACGGCCTAGGGTAAACGTATACAATAATGCATACAAGGTATAGTATATCATACCCGAATGAGTGAGTGGTCCATGATGGACACAGCAGGTGGCAGATACTACACCATGTCATATCATATATAATACTTGTATACAATATATATACATACATATATACATATATATACATATCTGCCTTACCCTGATCAACGCATGGTCCATGATGGACACAGCCGGAGGGAGGTACTACACTATATGTATATATAATAGTAGTATATATGCACGTATATACTATATATCATACCCTAATGAGTGCGTGGTCCATGATGGACACAGCCGGAGGGAGATACGTCCTCCTGTCAGGCCGTACACAGAACGTGTTGACATAGGTGGTGACAAGGTCGAGGTAACCAACAACAGCCCTGGGGATTAAGGGTATAGAGAGAGGGGGGGGGGAGAGAGAGCGAGAGAGAGAGAGAGAGAGAGGCGGTGACAATATCCAGGTAGCCAACAACAGCCCTGGGGATTAAGGGTGTATGGAGAGAGAGAGAGAGAAGTAGAAGTATACCTGGTGCTGGGAGGGGGTAGGGGCAGGGGGTAGGCAGTGTCGTATCCGGATCCCCTAGCCCACTCTCTAGTCTCTGGCTGCCCAAAGAGGCGGACGCTCTTGATCCTGATGTAAACTACGCGGTTATACCCTGAAACTACGCGATTGTTCGATACCTGGTGTATGGGAACTGCCTGTCTGGCTTGTCGAACTGATCTGCCAGGGCACGGAAGAGAGTGGGGAACCTAACGCGTTAGTAATAATCCACATCAAAGGATATCTCTCAACATTGTATATCTAGTGTGTGTGTGTTTGTGTGTACCCACCTGTCTCTGTACTTGGCTATGCACTCCACGCAGTGTCTGCTGACAAAGAGGCCTCTATAGTATATGAATAGATGTATATGTATACTATACATGTGTGTATATAGTATGTGATATACCTGTCTCTGTACTTGGCTATGCACTCCACGCAGTGTCTGCTGACAAAGAGGTCCCTGTCACGAATGGTCACAAAGCCTACACACACCCTGGGAGTGAGAGACCCAAGACCAAATACCTATGCATATTTGTGTATAGACGCAGAGCATCAGAGAAGACGCCATGTTGTGTGATATGTATAATCCTACCTGATGTGGCCTCTCTCAAACCCTACCAGTAACAGTACCTATCCTATGCATATACTATACTCTATACTATATATATATATATATATATATAACAATGTACCTTATGTGCCCTCTCTCAAACCCAACCAGGTGCAGTCCACACTCAATGAAACAAATACGTATACATATATATTGACAGTATCACCCAGTACTCGGACACATATAGCATCATATATGTATATATATATATATATATATATACCTGATGTGGCCTCTCTCAAACCCTACCAGGTGCAGTCCACACTCCCTCTCCTCCCCATCTGGACCCTCAATGCCAAGGGGGCCTGAGGGTGAGTATTACACTAATACATACACATATATATAACAGAGTAGATATTCTATACATAAGAGTAGATACACTATACTCCCCATCTGGACCCTCAATGCCAAGGGGGCCTAGGATTAGTTATATATATGTGTGTATTTATATATGTATATATATGATACTATTCATACACTATACTCCCCATCTGGACCCTCAATGCCAAGGGGGCCTGGGGGTGAGTTACATAGGTGTAACATTACATATATGTATACGTATTAGAGTATTTATAGCATACGCCATATACTCCCCATCTGGACCCTCAATGCCAAGGGGGCCTGGGGGTGAGTTATATATATATATATATCACTGTGCACCAACTATACATACACATCTGGACCCTCAATGCCTAGGGGGCCTAGGATTAGATATATAGATATATACATATATATACATAAATAAGAGTAGATACTCTATACATAAGAGTAGATACACTATACTCCCCATCTGGACCCTCAATGCCCAGGGGGCCTGGTGTGAGAAATAGATATATATATATATATATATATATATATATATAGGGAAGACAATATCAATGTATACTCCCCATCTGGACCCTCAATGCCAAGGGGGCCTGAGGGTGAGTAATGTATATATATATATAAGAGTAGATACTCAATACCAAGGGGGCCTGGAGTTATGAGAATAGAACAATAACTAATGCATATATAGATACGTAATATAGTAATATAGCAATAACAATTATAGAAATATATAGTACTATATAGTAAACATCATATATACATATATATATATATATATATACCTAGCATCCTCTGGAAGACTGGCAGTGGCACCCCAGCCTGCTGGGCACCTGTCCTGACGGTGTTAGTATCAGGATCTCATATATATGATGCAGATACTAATACAGGATCTACATATGAACATACTGATATATATATATATATATACATTTATATTGATACTCATACCTGACAGGCATGTACTCAGTCTGGATCTACATATGTACATATGTACCTATTGATACTGATACTGATATATATATATATATATCATATATATTGATACTCATACCTGACAGGCATGTACTCAGTCTGACTACTGTGCATGGCCATATGTACATACTGATACTGATACTGATATATATATATATATATATAAATACATATATATATATATATATATATACATATATATTGATACTCATACCTGACAGGCATGTACTCAGTCTGACTGCTGTGCATGGCCTTGTGGCGCTGTCTAACCCTGGGTGTGTCAGTAAACTACACGATTGTAGTAGAGTAAATCCAACAACACGATAGAGATTCTACACGGTATACCTTGAGGATAGGGCATTAGCCAGGGTAGAGTAGGATGGCCCCTCTGTGGTTGCGTTGATGGAGCAGGAGCGCATGTATCTGGGTGAGAATATACAAAGAATATCCAACAACAACAAATGCAATGAGTCTTGATCTAGAGGGGTTACTAGGGGGCCTAGTAGCATCAAATTAACCATTAATACTATTAGATTGATAAGGATATAGAAGAGTCTATGTCCACATATGTACCCATATGTATGTGACGCCTGCGAGTCTCTAAAAAAGAATGCTGCGTATATATAATACAAATATAATAGACATACAATAGATATAGTATACATATATAAACTAGTGGTCTATGATGTATGCGTACCCTGTGAGTCTCTCGCTGAGAGTGGTGTTGGGGTCACTCTCGGGGATGTCCTGGAGTCATTACAGGTAGTGAAAGATGAAAGTAAGAAAGGTCAGGCTTGGTTGTACAGAAGACGCACTCACATATATATATATATATATAGGTGTTCTAATGCCCAGTCTCATGTGTGTGTGTGTGTGTGTGTGTATGTACCTTGTCGATGGATATCACGCTGACCCTGACGGGGTGGGCCAGATTGATCATCTATATATGTATCTATATATTACTATATATATAATATACATGCATTATCGACTGATATGGCGGATATATATATATATATATATATCTTATATATAGAGAGTATATATGTACCTTGTCGATGGATATGGCACTGACCCTCACTGGGGTGGGTCCCTTGGCCAGATTGGCCACAACCACACTGCCCTTGGTCTGGGACAGGACCTAGGGGGGTTAGTTATACATGTACTATTGTATATATATATATATAAATATATATATATATATATACTCATATTGATATATATATGCATGCATGGTGTATACAACCACACTGTCCTTGGTCTGGGACAGGACCTAGAGGGGTTAGTTATATATATATATACATATATATACATACTGCCTATAATACTATTTACATGGTTATATATGTGTATATGTATCATATACAACCACACTGCCCTTGGTCTGGGAGAGGACCTAGCGGGGTTAGGCATATGTGTAAACACGTATCACATCATATGTATGTGTGTAATATATACTAAATACCTGTCTTGGATCCCTTGGCAGATTAGGGTGGCAGCTGAATGTGCACTCGTCATCCTCAGAGTCAGCACACATGGAGATACCGTACTGGGCCTAGGTTATCAGTCAAGCAGAACTACGCGATACGATGAACGACACTGATAATCTACGCGGTATGAACATGGTAAATCTACGCGGTTACCTTTGTGCCCTCGGGGATGTCCTCCATGTGTGCAAAGGAGCACAGGGGCATGGCAAACACGCCCTGCAGATAGGAAACACGCTCAGCGTACTCGGCGGCGTACTTCTCCTGACTGTCAGTTTCTATTCGGCATGGTTTTAAGTATTCTACGCGGTTTGGAGTGTCCGTACCTTGATCCCGCTGATCCTGCGCACCACCTCGTTCATGACTGTCTCGACACCTGCCCTGTCACCGTTGGACAGGGAGTGGGACTGGAGTAAGGGTATGCACAATATATATTGGAGGGGGGGGGGGGGTGACTGGGGGAAAGATGACGTACAAAAGAGAATCATACGGTTGCAGTATAGATAGTCACCGTACCTGCCGGATGAATGGGAATGCCAGGTTGGCCTTTCCCTTGGTGACATAGGGAGTGGAGGGGGGCACACAGAGGACATACACGTCGTCAGGGTTGTTGACAACACCTGATAGTCAGAACATCGCGTAGAAAGTGGAGCATATCGCGTAGAAACACACCTCTGCTGTTGAGGTAGACCATGCATGAGTTGCGGCATGTGTCGTAAAGGTCACGGCACTGCTGAAGCTCGGGAAACACCTCCTGATGGTCAGTATGCACTAATCCAGTATGGAGTGTGTCTATATCGTGTAGAAATATATATACCTCGTGGACCTTTGCCTTGCCCTTCTTCTGCTTCCTGCTCTTGGGGGCCATCACCACACAGCCTGGGGTCAGAGAATATGTATATGGATCTATATATAATATAGTATATATACTTAGTCTATATATAGTATAGTATAGTATCATATCACCACACAGCCTGGGGTCAGAGTGTACATATAGGGAAAGAACAGATAATACCAGTATCATATACATATATACCCTACCTCTCTTGCATACGACACTGAGCACCCTGACTGGCACACAACTGGCACATATTTATATATATACTAATACTAATATCTACTCATACATATATCTATACCCGTATAACCATATAGCTCTCTTGCACATATATATATATATATATATATATATACTCTACCTCTCTTGCACACCACACTGAGCACCCTGACTGGCACACAACTGGGCCAGAGACCCAGGGAGACAGTCGAGGCAGAGCCAAGACGGAGCTCCTAGAGATAAGAACTACACGATGTATACAATCGTGTAAAGAGAATAGGAAGAGAGACAGTGGAGGCAGAGCCTAGACGGAGCTCCTAGAGATAAGAATAGATAACTACGCGATGTTAATAGCCGTGTAGACTGACCAACATACCTGCCCAGTCTGCACTGTGAATGCCTCCACCAGCTTGTGTGCCATGTGTCTCTGCCTATCTATGCTGTCTATGGCCATATTCAACTCCCCAAGACTGTCCCTGATGACGCTGGTGTTGTACCTAACATAAGACAAACGCGTAGAAAGCTATATATATATATATCGCGTAAGTTTTGGTTATACCTGGGGTACATGCGCACTGTGTGACAGGGGTACTTGGTGTTGAGGTTGTTGACCTTGATGCGAGGCTTGCCCTGCAACTGAAGGCTCACGTCACACAAGGTCAACCTGGGTCAGATACAGTATCATAAAGGAAGAGCCTCTCATATAGACCTGATATATGGTATACACAAGCACTACAATACATGTATAGAGTCACTCACTTTGGCAATGGGTCCTCGGGTCCCTTGGGGAAGTCAGTGCCGGCATAGCCTAAGGATGAGAGGGATGAACTACACATTTGCTATTATAGCCAAGTACATACACACCTGTGACTCTAAACTTACAGTAGTAGTGCATAGACACATGCATTGTGTATAATAATATTCACACATAAATATCATGCATACCTGTTGCGTATGCACACTCAGTAGTGCCACTGTATATATCTCTCTCCCTATATACTTGATGTATACACATACCTGTGACCGGTGTTGCATCTGCACCCACTGGGTATGTGGCACAGGGGGGGAAGGCGGTGCCTGGGGTGAGGGTCATAGGGTACTATATGAATACCTTCAGCAACCAATGAATATACAATAATACATATGAGTATATACCTTCGGCAATGAGTGCCCCGGAAGGGTATAGGGCAGGTGCCCTCCCCCCAGCTGTGTCGGCATGTCCGTATGAGGCAGGGTAGTGTCCATCGAAGAAGGGTGAGTCCAGGGAGTACACCAGAGACCGGTCAGAGACACCAGCGCTCCTCAGCTCGGGTAGCACATCCCCCTGGAAGAGAGCGGGGACAGACCTGAGGGGTAGTGAGGAACCGCGTAAGTTACAGTAATTACGCGATATATTCTATATCTTACCTATCTGTCACTGGGACTACTCTACCACCGTCAACGTGAACTCCGCTAGTGATTGGGCGTGTTGTGAAGAGGTATGTGTTGCCACATCTGTTAAGTAGAGCGGTGCGGTCATCAACCTCCTGGTGATGAGAGGATATACATTAGAACATATGCATATATAGATAAATAAATATTAGACAATTACACATATATACACAGCGGTTGAGGAGAGCGGTGCGGTCATCTACCTCATGGGGGGTGAGACATGCAGAATGTGTACATATATATGTATAACTGTATACCTTCGGTGCTACTGTAGCCAGTCCGTCTATGGCTGCGTCTAGGGCAGGTGACTCTCTCTCTCTCTCTCTTTATATATATATATATATATATGTGTGTATATATAAGTGTACTAGTGTATACCTTCGGTGCTACTGTAGCGAGTCTCTCTATGGCAGCGTCTAGGGCAGGTGACTCTCTCTCTCTCTCTCTCTCTATACATATATAAATATATGTATATATAAGTGTACTACTGCATACCTTAGGTCCTACTGTAGCCAGTCCCTCTATGGCTGCGTCTAGGGCAGGTCAATATAGTATATGTATATATACTATTTTATACTATATATAATGTACCTTAGGAGCAACTGTCTGCAGTCCCTCTATGGCGGCGTCTAGGGCAGGTGGTACACTATGTACATACAATATATATATAGTTATACAAATACATATCACTATACATACCTTGGGTCCTACAGTAGCCAGTCCCTGTATGGCGGCGTCTAGGGCAGGTGGGGGCTGAAGGGGCACGTGGGTGTGGGGGGGCTTGAGAGAGGAGGAGGCGCTGTTGGGGTATCTCTGTCTAGTAAAGCTGGGGGTAAGAATGAATGTCTATGTATACATATGATATTGTGAAATACATAGTACGTAGCATGGGACACACGTGCCTGTTGTACTTCGCTGCATACTATATACTGTATACTATATACATACACGTACTGGTTGTACTTGGCTGCACATATGGACACATAGGGCACAAGGTATACTCCGTACGAGTATATATGCAGATTGTGTACCATATATATAATAATGCATATATATAGACATATACGTACTGGTTGTACTTGGCAGCACAGATGGACACATAGGGAACAAGGGCACTGGGGGGGTTGTGCTCACTGGGTGTTAGAGGGAGTGTACGTAGTATAGGTATAGTACAGTACTACTTGTACATATATATATGCTATGTATAGTATATATACACTGTACAATAGGGCACAAGGACACTGGGGGGGTTGTGCTCACTGGGGTGAGACAATACGATACGACATATACATATGTATAAGTATACATTGAGAGAGAGAGAGAGAGAGAGTAGGGCACAAGGGCACTGGGTCGGTTGTGCTGACTGAGTGATATATGGAAAGAGAGTCATATACACAAATAGTACAGGGCTGTTCTCCCCTGAACATATCCATTTGTGAGATCTTAGGGATTTAGCTATAGAAATACAACTGTAGATATACCTAGATATGGTGATTGACTCGTGGAATGGTGCCAGGGGTGACATACACTCACACATACACACTATACCACTGAGATAGCCTAGCTATAGTACACACTATTATATATATATACCTAGATATGGTGATTGACTCGTGGAATGGGGCCAGGGGTGACACAAAGGTGACCTCACTAGGCCACCCAGCCAGGATGTCTGGGCAGGAGAGAGAGAGGTTGCCGACCTGGGAATAAGGGTGTAGAGGGAGAGAGAGAGAGAGAGAGATCTAGTCTGGAGAGAGATATGCCGACATATTTGTAAATAAATATACATATAGTATATATACACTATATACTATACCTTGTTCTTGTGCATTGCAGTGAGTGATGGACTGGGGCAGATGGATAGCAGTACATACAGAGTATAATACTATCACACACATATAATAATAGTAAGAATATAGTACCATGTTAATACCATAGAGAAAGAGAGGGAGGGAGAGAGAGAGAGAGAGTATATACCTTGTTCTTGTGCATGGCAGTCAGGGATGGACTGGGGCAGATGGAGAGTAATGCATATATACTACAGTATACTATACAATAGTATATACACACTATATACTATACCTTGTTCTTGTGCATTGCTGTCAGGGATGGGCTGGGGCAGATGGACAGCAGTACAGCCAGAGGGGGGGCAGGGGAGGAGGGCTCAAAGACATCAATGTCTGTCAGGTAGGCCTTGTCCTGATAATAAGGGTGTAGAGGGAGAGAGAGAGAGAGGGGGGGAGGCAGGAGGGAATAAAGGCATCAATGTCTGTCAGGTATGCCTTGTCCTGATATTAAGGGTGTAGAGGGAGAGAGAGATAGGCAGGGGAGGTCTCTATATACACATGTAGTCTCTCTACCTCTGTCTTCAGGAACAGGTCACTGGCAAAGGGGGCAGTGTTATGTACATACACAACATATATACCTGCTTACTGTCTATCCATACTAATATACTCTCAATATATATATATACTGATATACAGTACCTGTGTCTTCAGGAACAGGTCACTGGCAAAGGGGGCAAAGATATGCATACGCATTATATATATAGTATAATGTCGATCTAGACATACTTTCTTGATATACATATTGAGAGAGAGAGAGAGAGAGAGAGTAATTGTACCTCTGTCTTGAGGAATAGGTCACTGGCAAAGGGGGCAAACCTCGGCTCAAAGTACTCTCTCCAGTGGGGGACACCGACCCTAGGAATTAGAGGGTCTAGAGAGAGAGAGAGAGAGAGAGAGAGAGAGAGAGAGAGAGAGATCAAAGAATATATGCTCAAAGTACTCTCTCCAGTGGGGGACACCCACCCTAGAGGGGTTAGAGAAACATATACACACAAACATATATTATGGATTTATATATATATACTTGGATATGTACGTTACCTGAACCAGTAGTGCAGCACATACATATAATGAAACAAATTAATATATAACAAAATGCACTATATATAATATAAATTATATAATAAAAAATATGTGTATCGTATATCTACTAAGTGTATTCATGTATATATACACACCTGAACCAGTAGTGGAGCACATACACAGTCATCCGGACATACTGGCGGCGCAGGGACTGGAGGGGTCAGAGAGAGTCAGACAGTATGTACAGAGATACACATACACATACACGTTCACCGTTCACCGTTCACCGTACCTGGTGGAAGTCCCTAGCCTCGAGCTTCTGTGCCATTCTATCAGAGGTGCGCATGGCATCCCAGTGAGAGGGCTGAGGGGTAAGTATATTGTACACTTACATATACACACACATACAGATATTTAGTAGAATGTACATACATATGTATATACACGTACATATATATGTATATATATATATGTATATAGTGCTATTCTGTCAGAGGTGCGCATGGCATCCCAGTGGGAGGGCTGGTATGAGTACATTTCCTATACACATACACACACATATATATACATATAAATATATATATATATATATATATATATGTGTATAGATATATATATATATATCTGTCAGAGGTGCGCATGTCAGCCCAGTTCGAGGACTGGAATTAGTATTCTTAAACTATAAATACACACATGAATTCATACTAGTATGAATTAACACGTATTTATCAATATCTGTCAGATGTACGCATGGCATCCCAGTGAGAAGGCTAGAGTGAGACTATTCCTATACATACTATAAGTACCTAGATACACACACACACACAAATATATATATATATATATATGTATCCATACCTCCATGTCAGGCAGTGGCAGGCCTCACCACCATATACATACAAGTACAAACTACATATATACATATATATATACATACACACACATATATATATATAAATATGAATAAATACCTCCATGTCACCGAGTGGCAGGCCCTGCCTCACCAGACACTCACCCTCCAGCCAGGTCTCATCTGCCTGAAGGGGTTAGAGGGGCAGACATACTCATATATATATACCATATGTACCTGCACCCACGGGGCCTGGTCGAACTTCTGCTTGTAGTATAGTCTCCTCATCTCATTCATGAAGGATAGCCTGGACATGGCCTGCATCTCGTCAGGGTCACACCTAAAAGTCAGGAGGCGTATATTGTGTAGGAAAAATATGTAAATATACTGTCATACCTCTCCCTGACCTCCTTGGACAGCTTGTCTCCCTCTCTTTCTCTCTATATATATAGTCGTCTAATAATCTACTAATGAACAGTATACAAATACTCAGTGCTCCACAATGGCCATACCTCTCCCTGACCTCCTTGGACAGCTTGTCATCGGGAATGCCATCGATCCTGGGGGTGAATTACCAAGTATAATAGTATAATATTACGTTCATTGACATCGATACCAACTAATACAATATAAAGGCATATGTACACAGTAAAACACGTATCGAGAGCAGTTTTGTAACATGTTCCTCTTGCGAGAACTCGTACTTTCTAGACTGAACACTCATAAGATACTACGTGAAGTGTGTCTCATACCTGTTCACCTCCTCCGAAAGTGTGTCTATCCACTCCCTCACAGGCTGGGGGACGTCTCTGGCATTCCTGGGGTCAAAGAGAAATATAGCTTACACGATATGTATGATACGACTATAAATCCTACACGATGTATATGAATATCGCGTACTTTCTGTTCTTGATCTCCTTCTTGATGGACATGAGCTGGTCCGTGAGGAAGCCGACCTCCTGCATGGCTGCCACACTCTGCAGCATCTCCTAAGGGGTTAGAACGTACACACAAATTGTAGAGGGATTAGTATATAGAGAGAGGTAAAGAGGCATATATAGAAATAGTATACATGTATCTTGCATGGCAGCCACACTCTGTAGCATCTCCTAACAGTGAGTATATCTAGAATCATACTATACATATACTACATATATACCTGGTACAGCTCAATGTTGAGGATGGTCTTGGTGGACCTGTATGCTATATATACTTGGTATATATACTATATAAACCATATACTATATATGTACTACAAATATATACCTGGTACAGCTCAATGTTGAGGATAGTCTTTGTGGATCTGTCCGTGAGGTAGAGACCCTTGGACAGGACCTTGTCCTTGTACACACTGGGGGTGAGATATATGTGTGTACACAATCAGATATGTACAATACAATAAGAGAGAGAGAGAGAGAGAGAGGAAGAGACCCTTGGACAGCACCTTGTCCTTGTACACACTGGAGGTGAGATATATGTATATGCATAAGCAAAATAGTCCATAAGAACAGAGAGAGAGAGAGAGAGAGAGAGAGAGACTGACACGATCTTGTCCTTGTAGACACTGGGGGAGGGATAGACAATTTACTATATGAAACAAATGAATACAACAAAAGCATTTATAGATTGATGTAAGGGCTCGCCACATAGACTATATATACACCTGATGATTGACTCCAGTGCCCCCTCTCTGATTGTACTTACTATATGTTTATTTGAATAAAGTGTATATATATATATGTATGTACCTAATGATTGACTCGAGTGCCCCCTCTCTGATTGTATATAGTTCACACTATGTATACAAATACATCATATATTAATGAGTACTGTAACCAACCTGATAATTGACTCCAGTGCCCCCTCTCTGATTGAATACAGTTCACTATATACTAATTATCATTAAATATAATCATGTATATACCTGATGATAGACTCCAGTGCCCCCTCTCTGACTGTATGTAGTATAGTATAAAGTACATAGTAGCATACATAGCAGTAAACATAGTAGTATAGTATACCTGATAATTGACTCGAGTGCCCCCTCTCTGGTTGTACTATATGTATATATGTATAGAATATATATATATATATATATACACCTGATGATAGACTCGAGTGCCCCCTCTCTGATAGTAAAGCCAGGCAGAGGTGGGAGGAAGTCATTGCCCACAGACAGACAGAGCAGAATGAAGTCATCAACCACACGCTCAATGTCTAGAGGGACTTGTCCCTAAGGTTAGTATATAGGGAGAGAGAGAGAGAGAGACAGAGCAGAATGAAGTCATCAACCACACGCTCGATATCAAGGGGCACTTGGCCCTAAGGTTAGTATGTTAGAGAGAGAGAGAGAGAGAGACAGAGCAGGATGAAGTCATCCACTACTCTCTCAATGTCTAGAGGGACCTGGCCCTTGGATAAGTATGTTGTATATGGAAAGATGGGAGGAGGGGGGGGGGAGTGAGAGAGAGATATATATATACCTCCGGCATGTCCTCTG
>BDIP01000056.1:6247-35686 GCA_003568945.1 Kipferlia bialata
TGTATATATGTACATATACTATGCCTGTACCTCTCCTCCATCACATCTGTGTCAACAATGCAATACTATACATATATCTATATATATATAAGTGTACATATACCTTGCCTGTACCTCTCCTCCATCACATCTCCCTCTAAATATGTATATACGAGTACATATGTACTCATATATTTACATATATATATATATGAGTGTGTGTGTGTATATATCCCTCACCTCTCTTCCATCACATCTGTGTCCACTTCGTCGTGTCTCATGACGGTGTCCCTCACATTGTGTCTCCGAGGACGTCTGCAGGGCACTAGTGTCAGACACACATATATATATATATATAGTTAGATGGAATAGAACTTAGTCCTCAATTAATAGTATATATATAGAAAGCCTCAGAGAGAGAGAGAGATGCATCAGGAACACTTCTAGTAAATCAGTACCTGGGAGCAGTGGGATGGTATGTCATGAATGACTATACTAATATATACATATCGCAGCAGATGGTATGTATATACACACGTATGTATTGGTTTAGATAGTGTTCTGTCGAGTGTACCTGGCAGCAGTGGGATGGACAGCCTGATGGCCCTCCCTCTACGGACACCAGTCTTGTCAGCAACACTGGTAGTCACCTAGGTATGAGTAGGGGAGAAGATTGTTTGCTGAAAGAGTGCGTCAAAGGAACAATGGATTGTCAGCATAGACCAAAGAGTACCTCTGTGCCCGGGTCAACAGTAGGCAGAGAGGGGACTGGTGCACCGTACTCAGCTGGAAGCAGGTCGGCAAGCAGTGAGTGGCACAATAGTGATAAGCAACAAGTATAAGTGAATACATGACAGAAGTGTCCATGGTGTGACAGATCCAATACCTATGGGTGGCAGGTGGCCCTGAAGAGTAGGGACCTCTAGTACGCCGTCATCTGGAGGTTAGAAGGACCCAAGTACGCAGATTTACATACCACTACTTGTGCTGCACTACGATATATAGATTGACACTTGTTAATACAAAATACATAGTATACATAGTATATGTGTAGAGTACCTTGGTTCTCGTTGGGCTGTCTGGCCTCTCTCTCCCCCTCTGTCTCTACCCCCTGCACTGACCCCTCCTGGTCCCTCACACTGCTCATCATGGCCAGTGTAAGACCTTCTGAGACTGACTGGGGTGGGTATATATACTATACTACCTGTCTCATTGGATGAACACAATGATTAGGTACGAAATAGAGAGTAACAGGAGATTCTTTGAAAAGACACAGACTACCTGGTTGACTATAAATGTGATGCTTGTCACAGACAATAGAGACTATAGTACCTGGTTGACTATGAATGTGGGTGTGGCTGACTCAGCGTGTGAGTCCCCAGTTGCAGTAACATAGGTGACATCAGTCGTGTCCACACTCTCACTCTCCCGCTGCCCACTTGCACTGTCTCGCTCTGTCTCACTCTCGACAGAGGCTGTGGGAAGTGGCGTAGCGGCAAGGCCTTAGCGTGAGTGCAAGAGTATAGTGTGTGGAGTGGTTACGGTGTATTCACTAATGCAGGAAATTCTCTGTATACAGGATGCCTGGTAAGACTGGTACACCACTAGACTACACTTGGTCTCTCTTACCTGCGAACTCCTCCCTCTTCAATGCGGAATTGTCTACCTGGGGGTGAGACAACACACTGTCATAGAACAGAGCATAAGTGAAACATCAGGCAGAGAGAATAGCCATGCCTTCCCCCCTCTGACCCTATAGTACCTATAGTAATATACTATATATATACTGTAGTAGTAGAGTGTACATATATATAGCTACTTATGTATACAGTCATACCTGCCCTCTGACTGCCATGGCTGTAACACTGGATATAGAAGGAGAGACATTTACTACATAGCTATTGTATATATTAGTATATATATATTACTATATAGCCATACCTGCCCCCCTCTGACCGCCATGGCTGTGGGCAGCATGGACGTCTCCTCAATACTACATGTAGTCTTTAGTAACATGGCAGTATATATATATATATACATCAATAAGAGTAGGTTACACACCTGCCCCCCTCTGACTGCCATGGCTGTAGGTAGCATCGATGTCTCCTCATCCTCAGTCTCTACTGGGTTGGGACTTAGCTGCCGTACTAGGGTAAGAAGAGACAGAGACATAAATACAGCAGTATCAATGTATGGATATGGGCACACGTACCCGCGTCACCTTCGATAGACATATACAAGCAAAGACAGAAGTGTATACACGTACCCCCATCCACGAGTTGAGCACTCCTCACCACCCTCTCTCTCTCTCTCTCATGTGCATAGTCGGTGTCAGCTGGTGACTCCACCATGGCACTAGGACCTGCTGTGTCCTGGATCACGGCATAGGGCGCTGTCACTATACCCTCTACCCCTATAGTGAGCGTTAGAGTATATATATAGACATATACATTTAGACATTCTGGATCACGGCATAGAGCTCAGTCACTAGCGTCTCTGCATCTTCACTTGCAATAAGGACACATCTAGTGTGCTCAAAAGCAATAACAAGTCATAATACACATATACACCGAGTGTACCTTCTCCCTTCCCTGCCTTCCTCAACCTAAACAGGGGAGAGACAGCAAACCGAACCATCCGGAAGAGGACATCAAGGAGACTAATGATGGGGTAGAAGACAGAGCGACGGACACCGAGGGTACCCTCGTGATGAGAATATATGAATCCCACGCAGTATAGATACAGAGGGTATATTTGCGGTTGTATTACTGAAAAATTAGTGTCCCACACACACCTTCTTTGGAATGACTGCATCAAAGTACACGGCAAGCACAAGGTACAGGGCTAAGGTGAGAGAAGACACAATAACGGCAAGTAATACGGAAAGAGCCCAAAGGATGCAAGACAGTAGTTTTACCCGATACTCACTTCAAACCTTGACTGCCTCTCCTAGCAGTGTGGTATGCTAGTATTGTACTAGGACTATGTAGTATACACAATATAGATTCTTTGTAATCTAGAATATGTGCCACGTACCTCCGACCTTGACTGCCTCCTCTAAGAGTGGCATCAGGGGTGACACAAGGAGGGTATCCACATTGTACCCCCTAAAGGTCATCTTGCCAACCAGAGCAACACAGAGCTGGAAATGAGAGAAGGTCAAATAGCGTTGATATATATCACCGTCGTGTAGATAGTACTTAGCAGAGTTCTCACAGCGAATATACCATCATCGTGTAGAAAACGTACCATTGGGGGCACGTATGCGTGCCAGAGAGTGACAGGGTCATAGACACTGAAGCATATGACAGTAACAATGGCTGTGCAGCTGTAGAAGGCGTTCAGAAGGACACTGGAGACCTGGGGTTAGGGGAAGACATTACTCACTATATGGTGGGACCAAGGGGAGTATGAGAGGGAGGGTGAGGTACAAGTATGATAAGAGTGTAAAGAGAGGTATATACCTTGGTGTTGGGTAGGAATGCCGAGGCCAGCATCGAGAAGCACACTATGTTGAAGTAGAGGCTGCCCAGCACGATGGCGAGGGCTCCAAACGACATTCTACGCGGTTAGAGGGCAATATAGATTTCTATGCGACATTGCTGATATCCAATACCTCGTCATGGCGTCGATACTGAATATGTGGCCAGTCACATAGAGAGCCACGGTCATTGCGCCACCTGAGGGTGAGACAAACGAGTGACCAATAGCATCCATAGTTTAGAAGCAGAATAGTTGAAAGAGCCACTGAGAGGTGTATGATTCATCACTCACATAAGAGCATGTCGTATGCGGAATTGATTAGAATTACCATTAGAATCAGAGTAAATCCTTCCTTACTATATATATACTACCACTCACATAGTAACATGTCGTGTGCCAGCAGTACTACATATCTACATACAAAACATATATACTATATGAATTCTCACTTACATAAGAGCATGTCGTATGCCAGGAGTGTCAGCCAGTACAGGTGGGCTGGCATCCCCTTGAGCTGCAGGAGGCTGAACAGCTTCAACTCTCTCTCCATGACTTAACGTGAGAAAGAGGGACAGATACACTAAAGTATTGAACGACATTTGGACAGCTTCAACTCTATCTCAATGACTGGGGTCAAAAGAAGGGACAGATACATACTCTCCACAGCCTCTAAATAGTTGATGATGAGAATCTACGCGATACCTGGCTGGAATGCGAGTACAGGCAGCACGCTGAGTATGGCTATGGACACAAAGATGACAGCTGTGAATAGGGCCATGGTCTCTACGAGTACACCAAAGGAGTAGTCCCTGGTGTATTGGAAGGGCTGGAAGGAGGCCGTGATGCCTATGGTTAGGAGGTATATATATACAGGTAAGAAATGAGTATTGTACATTAGTACATTAGTATACAGAGGCGTGTAGTAGAAGGGTGGGAAGGAGGCAGTAATGCCTGGGGTCAACACACTGGGATATATGTTATAGGAGGCATGCCAACAGACATATATATATGTATGTATTGAACATACTACTGTACCTGCCGCATCTCGTGTCTGTCCAGTGGCTGACCGAAGGGCTGCACCGCTCAGCTGGGGGGTGAGATAACGCATAGACAGAAAGGTAGAAGATTTATGGCAAGGAAATGGTAATCTGGAGTTGTGGACACCCCACTGGGCAGAGAGAGTTCTTCATTGACAAAGATATACCATGCAATTGTCATCCTATACCTTCGCGTGTATGTCATTGACCAGTGACACGTGGGGAGGCAGGGAGAACGGGTTGGAGAACAGACCTGAGCCTCTGGGGGTGAACGCAAACACGACGACATATGCAATACATTGATAAGTGGGAATCATGATCTCTCCCTTAAGAGTAGCATCAATGAATACCTTGGGGCAGCAGGTGGTGCAGGGATTGCCTCATAGGACTTGGCAAAGTAGGCCTCGGGACTGCCTTCCTGAGAGGTCAGACTATGCTACTATACACGTGACGTATATGAATATATGTATACATATATATACATATGCAAAGCGTCCTTCTGTTCGTACCTTGATGCCCGTCCAACTCATTCTGAGCTTGAGTCTCATGTAGGGTAGCACACCTAGGGTAAGAGATGCACAATCACACTCTCGTAACCTCTCCATGAAGGAACAAACACATTGTACTACACTATTGTACATATTGTTCCCATAGTACATGGAGTATCTATCCATACCCACCTGTCATTGGCGGCATGAATGTCTGCAGGGTTGGCTACACATCCGTATATACTTCTAGTGTACATGATATACATATATATGTGTGAATATATATCCACACCCGTCATGGGCGGCATGAATGTCTGCAGTGTGGGCTGCTGGACTGTGCTCTCAGGGGGGTCATTGAGGTACAGGGTCATCAGGGGTACACGTGCATAGAGTGTACGGAGAGGGGGGAGGATTGCCTGAAGTAAGGAGCATGGAGAGAGTATCTAAATAGAGGTCACTATCTGTATTGGAAGGAGAGATTATACTGTAGAAGATGGTAGTAAGGACCCACCTCTGGCTCCTCGATGTAGTTGGCAGCGGAGGACGCCCAGGTGTACCCTCTCCTACGATTAGCACTGGCACAATAGAGACTGTCTTTATATACATGTGGCAAAGTAATATACCTCAGCTGGTACATGATGTAGTTCTCAAATGTCCATGCATCATAAGTATGTACTATACAATATATAATATCGAAAGAGTATATACTATATACATAACTGTGGTATCACAACCATATACAATATCCTATATACTACATTCTATACATATACCATACCTCAGCTGGTACATGATGTAGTTCTCAAATGTCCATGCATCGTGGTACTGGGGGTGGTCACGGCCTGAGGGTCAGAGGGGTCAAGACTAAGATCATATGTATCGTGACAGTATTCTCAGAGAAGACCCACTGGTCCACTTCAACATATGTAGTGATTGTAGTGGTACTGGGGGTCGTCACGGCCTGAGGGTGGGAGGGGTCAGTGGAAACAGCATACATACATAGTATATGTATCACTGGGTGCTCTCCTATTTGAAGAGAGTGAATAGTTTGGGAATATCTTACTGAGTTCCTACTAGACACTGTATATATAGTATACTTATCTATATATATATACCTACTATTGTGGCAGCTGTGTCTATGTAGTGGTCGTATGTGCTGTTGTTAGCGTATCTCTCAGCAATGGCAGCCGGGTACTGAGCAACCAGGCCCTTGACACCTGGTGTTGATGAATATGACACTGTAGCTATAGTGATAGTGATGGTAAGTGCATATGACACTGTAGATATAGTGATAGTGATAGTGATGGTAAGTCCATACGATAGTGATTATGATACACTAGGTATATAGTAATTAATGAATCTCAAGGGGTATGATACACAATAGGTATACAATAATGTATGAATCTCTTGGGGTATGATAAACAGTATATGATGTGTACCTGGCAGGTATGGGTCTGGCAGAGCAGCGCTCGTGTAGATGTTGGAGACCTCTCCCTGGAGGTGAGATACATTGGCTGTAGAATACTACAAGGCATGATCTATATATACACTTTCAGGGACAGAATTACCTGCAGTAGTGTATACTCCATTGCATTCGGCACGTGTTCTCTCTCATTGGAGTATGTGGGAGCCAGCTATTGTCAGATGTATGCATATCAAACACAATCCACCGGGTCGAATAGACTTGTCAATAGGAGCGAGAGTACCTAATATATAAATTCAATGTTACATTGAATCTATGTAAGAGGTTAAACACAGTTGCTAATGAGAGGGAGAGAGTACCTGCTTTATGACCAGGGACTCAGACGGTGGCAGAGACCCGTGGTGGGACCTGATGTCAGTGAAGAGACCACAATTTCCTATACAATACTGTCCTACAGAAAACACTATTCCCAGTAATGAATGTACTATAGCGGATGATACTATAACACTGATACCTCGTGTCAATGGGTACCCCATTAATGTCCTGAGGAAGGAGAGCATTCTGGGGTTAGAGACATTTCCGTATATTGGATACCTACAGCAATGAAGATACTCTCACAAGTCTGGTGGATGAATCAAACATGTAGACTACACTATATGTATACCTCAGCCTCGACCAGCTGTGCCAGTTCCACCCATGGGTCATAAACATCCCTCTCCTCCTGTGTCATGATGGAGACATCAGACATCTGGGGTCAGTAAGTAAGTATACTGCACACATATATATATATATAGATATATATATGTCAACGTACATCAGGGCCACACCAGACATCTGGTAGGAGACAGTTAATACATATACACTGAGTAGAAGTCACACAGTGCAGTACAACCAAGATAGTATTGAAAGACAATTATGTGCAAGAGATGTTGGTTATAGAACCCTGTCGAGAGGGTACCGTGTGTGTATATACTATATATAGTGTATTCTCCTTCTCTCTCTCTCTCTCTCTCTATATATATATATATGTATACCTTGTCGAGTGGGTACCGTGTGTTGTCAAACACAGTCATCGAGACTGGGACACCGTATCTCTTCATACTGGGGTGAGATTGATGTGGATTACAATCTACTGGTATAATACTATCTAGTAAAGAATCTAGAGTAGTACTCAGTTGTTTAGAGATGTATACCAGAGTTATACTCACCTTGGGGAGATGTATTATGTATATATATCAGATAGACCCACCTAGGTCTCTCTATCGATTACCAATAGTGAATACATATCAAATAGATTGACCCACCTAGGGGAGTTGTCACCAAAGACAGTGGCAGCTTGGTACTGGACATTACCTGACTTGTCAGACACAGAGTAAGCAACGCGATACAGTAGGGAGATGCACACTATAGTAGGCACGTGGGAGTATGGTGGTATAGTATGGTGGTATAGTATGGTGACCCTCACCTTGGTACTGGTCTAGCAGGGTGCAGACATAGGGGTTGCCCAACATGTCATAGCCTGTGCAGGGCTCTGTTGGGTACTGGAGTCAGTTATAGAGAGCATACTCACTGTCACATACTGTATAGTAGGGCTTACATACCGTTGTATCTGATACATAGTCACTGAGCATGCACAGTTGACAGGCAGCCTCGGCCTCCTCTATGTAGCCAGCTGGGGTTATTCATTGACACTATAACAAGTATACAGAGAGAGGGAGTCTCTCATACCTACAGGCTCATCAACGCTATCCCCAGTTTCACATACATTTTGACATATCATATATATGTGTCTCCCACCTACATACTCATCCACTAAGCCCACCATGAATGGGAACAAATGTGCCACCATGAGGTATGAGAACATGAAGCAGAGGAAGGGCAGGACAAAGATGCCAAGGAAGCCACAACGACGAGAGCTAAGAGTTAGAAAGAACTTCAAACTCAAAATAACTCCAAACTTAGAAGAACTTCAATCTTGGAAGTACTCTATACTTAGAAGAACTAACTTAGAAGAGGAAGAAGACTGTTAAGATCATATTCACTGTGAGTGTCAGTGATGATTACCTGTCCACTGCATACAGCTTGGACATCAGACCCCGTATGTATCTGGGTGTATTCAGTGGCGGGTTGAGCACATCTATCTGGGGGGTCAGTAGAGAAAGAGCAGGGTCTGCATGCAATGGTGACGACTCAACATTACCTTTGCCTCGCCTTGGGCGCGCTCTCTCTTCCTCCTCGCTCTCCTGGTGTCAGTGTAGTATTTATGAGTATTCAAACATGATACAGAATGAATGACTGAATATAGTAGATGCGTGTATGATACAGGGATTGACGCACCTACTCTCCCTCTGAGATATGGTACCCGTGTCAGTACCGTCACCTTCACCAACATAGCTGGGGTTCAGAGCGATTCACATCGGACACTAGAAATAGACTCGAATAGAGAAGATGTGGTATGCTAAGATTGTATGGGGTTATTGCATCTACCTGCCGGTCTCCGTCTCCTTTTGTGTAGGTGTAGCACCCACAGATGACCCTATCCACTCCTCAGAACCCTCGCTGCCACCCCAGGCAAGCACCTCTCTCTGCAGTTAGGACACATACACGCATCGAGTAGTATACATGCTATTCATGACTAACTGGATATTAAATTTGGTACCTTCTGTATGGCCCTCCTACTCTCATCTCCGCCCTCCTCTATGTGCATGTTGGCCAGTGATCTCTTATGTGATTCAGCCATGGCCCTAGAATTATTAGCTGCACGATACGTAAGACTACACGATAATTGGGGATATTGTATTATGAGTATTGAAGTTTACCTGTGGCCGACGTTGATGAACACCTCCTCCAGGCTGGTCTGGGTATGTCAGAGGGAGAGAGAGGGAAATGGGGCGAGAGAGGGGGAGAGAGGGAGGGGGAATTAGTGGAGAGCTTTCTAACTCAGGACGCCATATAGTAGGCCTAGTAGACAGAGAGTATGGGTACCTGGGTACACGATATGTCCTCTATGTACTCGAACCCCATCCCCTCTCTGGACTCTAGTACACTGAGAAGATCAGGGAGCTTCGACTCTGTATCCTGACACGTCAGGCATAAGTAATGAGCAATCACACAACAGCCCACCGTCGGACAACACGTATATAGTAACGCAACGTATGAGTAGTAACCCCCACCTGACTGACACTGTATGTCAGGCTCTGCGCACTGTGGTCCAGGAGGGTCAGGGTGTGGGTGGGGGCCTGAGGTAAGTAGTGGAAGGAAGTAGTGAATAGAAGAGAAAAGTACTAGAATCAAGGTCTGGAATATGGTGTGCTTGGGGGCCTGAGGATATTAGTAGTATACTGAGAGAGACACATAAGGTTGGAAGCAATGAGAAGATCTTACCTCAGGGTCAGTTGCCAGTGCCTCAGTGAGAGTGCCTGGGGGGTGAGACAACTACAAGCCTATGACTCAATAGTTCAAGATATGTAGGAGAACATATGTGCTTATATGTCTGTGTATACTAGTGTATACAAGTATTCTAACCTCTGGCACCCTCCCCCTCCTCCTCCCCCACTGTGGGTGTACCACCCTCTGTGGTATCCATATACTCTATGGACATACTCTCACAGGTCCTGGGGTAAGTATACAACAGACTATACCTGCAGAAAGCCACTATGCCAAGTACATATATTCACGAAACACAAGTAGTGTGTAAACATGTATATATCAGTACCTTCTGACGGCACTGGCTATCACTGACGTGTGCGACGCAGAGTCAGCTACCACAGATATCACAAATCCAGTTCCGAACTTTGCCTTGGAGTAAGATTTAGATGTGAGACCAAAGACAGTACATACATATGTCATAAAAGTGAAAGGTGAGACCCAAAGACAGGTACCCACTAATAAATAGACATACAATTACACACAAATACTATTCTTTGTTCTTCAGACTGTTGGCCCCACCTTGAGGTGCAGCACTGTGCCAAGAGCAGCAATCTGGCCCTGGAAGGTCAGAAGAGAAAGACATGTGTCAAAACGTACCTGAGCAGAGAGTGGACTGCACTCCTGTGATGTACCTTGCTCATGATTGCCACCACATCCCCCAGCCTCTCAGCCTCTGGCATGTCATGGCTGGTCAGCATCACAGCGGGAGGGGGGGCCCACTTCCTAGGGGTTAGTACATATAAATATATGGTATCTTAGTAGTTAGACCCACTAGCGCAAGCGCGTAGTACTCTGGCTTATCGTGTAGCTTATACCCGTACCTCCTGAGGTGTCCGTGTCTGCCGTATGTGGGCATCTGCTGCTTCTGTCCTGTGATGGCCTCCACTGCAGTCCACACAGTGTGTCTGGCAATGGGGTCTAGGCCTTAGGTTAGACTCTAAAATATACACGACATATATGTGGAGAGAGAGAGAGAGTACGAGGTTACAGAGTGTCTGGCAATGGGGTCAAGGCCTGGGGTGAAAACACTGATTGCTCTCTGACCATAAGCAATTCGTACATATTCATACCCCTCTACATACCTGTGGATGGCTCGTCCAGGAGATTATACTATACACATATATACATAATATCCACTGTAAATCTATCAATACTATATAAATAGTTACCTATACCTGTTGCGGGCTCGTCCAGGATGACCAGTACATATATATATATAGTAGAACTCACATACGTATATAAATATATATATTCATATACATATACACATACCCGTAGAGGGCTCGTCCAGTATGACCAGCTTGGGACACCCGCTAAAGGCCATGGCTATGCAGAGACGCCTCAGCATACCACCAGAGAACCTAAAGGTAAGATGGGAAACCCTATACATACATACCGGTACGTGTAGTATATATGTGAGCATATAGAGGAATATGATGTATGATGTACACGTACTGTCCAGCTGGCTTGTTCTTGACATCGAGTAGGTCCACATAGCCCAGTAGCTCATGGGCCATGGCCTTGATGCACCTCTTGGGTATGCCTGGAGTGAGGGTGTCAACACATCAGAAACTGCTATTTCATGTTATGATATATATGTGGCATACCCCTAAATCGTACATACTCACATGTACTGCATGGGAATATATACACATATATGTATTATTACCATAAACTCATATATATATATATGACATACTAACCCTTGATCATGCAGACTATCCACATGTGCTGGATGGGTGACAGGGAGGGCCAGATGGTGGTGTTGCCCTGGGGGCATATGCCTAGGGTGCGCCTGGTTGTATAAGAGAGAATATCATGAGGTATTAACAATTCACACACTTATGGTCACTATCTATAATAGTACACATACACATCTTATCTGCAGAGGGTGCTATATATATATATATATATATAGTATACCTGATCTGCAGCGGGTGCTTGTTTAGTGCGTGGCCACTGATCCATGCCTTGCCCAGTCTAGAGGAGACGGGGTTGTCAGGCTTCAGAGTGCCTGGAGTCAGTTGGATACTGTAGAACACTCCTATATATATGAGAACAGCACCCGCTACTCAAGAGTGGACATATGGCGAGATACTCACCTGTGAGCATGTCTATTGTGGTACTCTTCCCTGCCCCATTGTGACCCAGGAGACAGAAGGTCTGGCCCTGCTTGATCCTGGGATGAGATGCACAATATAGACCAATCATATACTTACGTATATAGTATTAAGATAGTGTATATATATGACATATGTATCTAGTGTGTAGGTCTGACCCTGCTTGATCCTGAGGGGTAAGATAGATCTATATATAACAATTGTATACAATAGAGAAGTGTGCAGGAGTATATATACATGACAATAGTATCTGAAGTGAAGGTGAGCCCTCCTTGATCCTAAAAGATGAGATATATAGAGATATATAACGGAATAGCAACTCATTTGGATGGAACGACTACAGGACTGTAAGAACTCGGTATAATATCAAAGCTCAGAGCGAAGCACATAATTGGTACACGAACTCACTCCACCAGGAGTAGACATCTGCTCTGACGATATGTATATGGAATCGTACCTCAGAGTGACTCCATTCACCGCCTTGTTGTACTCTCTCTTCCCAGACTGGAAGGTCTTATCCAGAGAGTGGGCAACAACCTATCCAGTGAGATACCGGTATTAGTAAAGTGGTATGTGAGCAATCGCTACAATCTGTAAACTACAATACATATAGTGAGTGTTCACTGTACACTCACCACTGCCTTGTCGAGAGCGGGGTGGGTCAGGACAGACACCATCTCCTGTCTCACATCTGGGGTGACATGTGTGTATATATATATATACTATTAGTATATATACTCAATGCTATATATATAGGTAGGAATACTAGTATGTGACTCGGGGCAGACACCATCTCCTGCCTCACATCTGGTGGGTGAGATATATCAATATTAATACATATATATATATAGCCATATATACAGATATGTATATACACAGCCATACTATATATAGATATGAATACATATGTAAATAGATGTGGGGGTGAAGGTAGACACCATCTCCTGCCCCACATCTGGGGTCAGACCTATACATAAAATGACATAGGGGGGATATAGTGAAAGTGTGGGTGTGTTAAAGTAGCTCTCTGTGGCGGGTGTAAGATGTACCTGAGTCCAGAGGCTCTAGTCTGTCAGCCGTCCCTGCTGCCTCATTGTAGGGGAGAGGGACACGCTTGTGCTTGTCTGCACAATGAGACAAGGAGAGAGATAATTAAGGACATACCCAAAGTCTATAGTGTGTATCAGTATATGATAGATGCATAGTCCAATATAGTACTATGATAGCTCAAATGCGTGAGACAAAGATCAGTCATTGCATGATAGTGTTCGTGTATATAGTGCTATCATAGTTCTGACACTGCATATTGTGCTTGTCTGTATTGAGACAAAGATCAGAAATTGCAGTGGCCATACCCAAGAGGTGTATACAAATATGATATATCTATTGTCCATGACAGTACTCTAATACTTCAAATGCGTACCTCTCTTCTCCGCAGGCACAGTCTCAGACCAGTAACTCCTGGGAGGTCAGGATAGGGACGAAGACTACAGCCAGAAAGTACCTTCCAGAATAGTAATCATTTACACTGGATACAGATTGAGTATAGTACATGTACCTCTAAAGCCATCATATACACTCGGTATACTATATTGTGTGTTTCGTCTACACATATAGAGTAAAGAGAGTGTACCTCTTCAGAAGCTGGAAGGGGTTGCGTCCTGGACTGCCGTTGGAAGGCATCCACTCCCCTGGGGGTAAGAGAACATTGGATATACTACTATAGCCAAACAGCATATCAGTATCATCATTGGGTAAGAGCACAATGGAGATAATACACTAAAGCATTGTGTCCATATCATACATGGAGTGCAGTGTAAACTATACACTTCCACCCATTACTGTAATACAACGATAGTTAACATAAAGACTATACATGCTACATTACCTACCACCCATGTGACAAGCAGCCACACGACCGAGTTGACCAGCATATTGATGAGGGCACTTGAGACAGGAGGGGTGTTGTACACACAACCTGGAGTCGGACGAATCAATTAATGACGTTATTGCCTTGTACCATCTCTTTGTAGGATATATATGCTACTAGACCAGAATACCAAATCCCAAACACTTGTGGGTCCTCATCTGTCACTATACTATAGCCACTACTCTACCTGTGTATCTCAGCATCATGAATACACACTGATCATATTGTAGTAGTATACCTGTTCCCAGGCACTTGTACCCATCGTACTGGTACAGGTCAGACCCAAAGAGCATCGAAAAGGTGAATCTAGGGTCAGAGAGAGAGATGTCTATACCACAGCGAACATTGACATTAACAACCAACAATATATAGATTTATATACCTCTCTGTGGGTGGCACCAGTATGGTCTCGTATGTCTTCATGTCTATCCTCAGGGTGGGGAACACTACTATGTACACAGCCCTGAGGGTAAGACTTATACTAATACATATCAATGACAATGAAACGATGAGTATATAGTATCAGCCAACTGGGTGTTTCACAAAGTGAAAGTATATCAGTGAGAATACAATGGGTATGTGATTGTAGAAAGATACGTACGATAGTGCGACTGCAAACGGCACGAAGGGGAAGACGTTGAACAGGACAGTCTGGAGACCAGAGGGTATGAAGGAAGGGTCGTAGAAGAGGAGGTCTCCGTACATGTGACCTATCATAGGGCACATAATGCCTAGGGTGAGATGCATAGATAGAGAGACACACCATCATAGCGAGAGGGTGAACACTTACCGAATATATAGATTCAAGTATATCCAGAAAGCATGGAAATTGTCAGACTTAAATATGGGTAATAATTCAAACTGAGACTGTGCTGGATACACACATAGGAGACATGCAATCATGGCCCTTATGATACAAATGAATACATATACACTGACTACCAATACCTATGATGGTTACCAACAAGCATGCAATCATGGCCCCTATGATGCCAGATGTGACACACCCTACTAACAGACCGATGGAAGTGGCAGCGAAACCAAAGATGAAGAAGATCGTGAAGGTCACCTCTAAGAGTAAGTTTAGAGAGGGAGAGAGAGAGTATGGGAAACAAAAGACGAAAAAGATGGTGAAGGCGACTTCTTAAGGTTAGCCACATAAGAGAAGGAGTGAAAGAGACAACAACTCTGTAAGAAGAGAGGGACAAGCATAGAGAGCTAAGAGTCTGAGAAGAAAGTGAGAGAGCCTCGCAAGGTACGCACCGACATCTACGTATCCAAATATGTCGCAGTCTGGTATGGAGTGGAGGAGGTACAGGAAGGGCACAAGGGTGAGTGTGTACACAATCATCTGGACAAGTGACCAGCTGAGCCAGTACAGTGGGTCCCTAGAGTGAGAAGACAACTCGATATACATATATAGATTATATATACATAGAAAGAGAGAGAGTAGCAGCTCAGCCAGTAGAGGGGGTCTCTGAGTGTCAGTGTCAGTCCACTGCCGCGTAGATACTTAGTCCCAGAAGATGTGTTGCGTTTCGTTTACCTGACCCCCATCACTCTGAGTGCTGTGAGCTTCCCCTGTCTCTTCTCCACCACTGCACTCTGGGCCACCATGAAGATCTGAGAGTTAGAAATACATATACATATTCACTTACAAACACATCAAGCCATTCACGTGAAGATCTAAGAGTGAGACAAGAAGTCATACACAGAACGAACACTACATCGACATCTAGCCGGTGAGACTGGTTTCCACAATGCATGTCACTCCTCCATCACAGTCACAAAGAGCGAGGGAAGAGGCTGAGAGGAAATGCAGTAGTACCTGATAGGCGACGACCATCGTAAGCAGGACTGCACTGGTCAGGGGATCTGGAGTGTGAGAGAGAAACAACCGGGAACATACCAATAAATATAGGTATAGAGAGGGAGAGGGTATATACGGTATATACAGTATATATACAGTATATATAGTTGGTTATTACGATCCCATACCTGGCACCAAGAATGTGTCTGCCACACCTCTAGAGGGGTAACCCTTCACCTAGGGTGTTAGAATATACTATAGAGATAGCATCGGGTATGACAGACATACGATGAGGGATTCCCATTCGTCTGGTGTATTAGACATCCCATAGGGAAAGGGGTACATGACATCGTTGATGAGTATATGCTTGAAGTCTACATGATATACATGATATATACGTACCAGCGGGTCAAATATCGTCCCAGACTGCTCATATACAATGGCCTTCTCAATAGCATGCTGTGCATAGAGAGTGAAGCCTGACCACTGGACCTGGGATATGAGTTACATATATTATATATATATAATAGAAAATAGTATTACATATACATTATGACATATTATGTAGTGGAATGGACAATAAGTTCAAATAAAACACAAAGACTACTGGCCCTAGGGGTACTAGTGATACATCATTGAGACAATAGAATCGCTATACCACCCACCGTCCCATACTCCTCTGGCCAGTAAATCTAGCTCATATTACAGATACTAATACTATCCCCTCCTGCATATATACATATGTCTATAGAGTGCATAACCCACCGTCCCATACTCCTCTGCCAGTGGGTCAATATTTCAAAGACACACATATAGATATGAGCACATGTGTATGACTATCGATAGGCATGTATAGATTTACGTAATGGTACACACTCACCGTGCCGTACTCCTCTGCCAGTGGATCTAGGCCATCCTGCATGTACAGGTAGGCATCGTCTGGGGGTACGGAGGGAGTACAGATAATTTTGTAAGCTAGTTCCTATTTATCACACAGAGGAAGAGATTATAGAAGGAATGCCATCCTGCATGGATACGTAGACATCGTCTGGGGGTAAAGAGGGAGGATGAATAATATATCAATTCCAATCACTGAGATAGTGATGCTCAAGTATGAGAGGAGCTAGTGGAAGAGAGTACAAGGAGGGTAACGAAATAGTGTTGATACACTCAGAGGAAGCAGAAGAGATGATATGCTCCGATACCTAGCACCGTCTGGTTGTAGTGTATGGTGTACTCAACGTTGGAGGGGAGGGTCTCAAGGTCAGTGAGACCAGCGAAGGAGACACCTGGGGTTAGAGAATATGAGTGTACTGTCTTCTACATATTACTCTAGAGTATGTCAAACATATACACATATATATGTAGTGGGCGAAGGAGACACCTGGGGGGTTATGGTGCCATAACACGAAAACATACGAGACAAATGAATAGGGAAACTAGTAGGTAACTGGTAACTCACCATATGACCCCTGGGTTATTGAAGACATGACATCATACCGTCAACATCCCCACTAATAGTACATGCAGTATATGGTAGAGTCTATATAGACCACCTAGCCATACCTAGCCATATGACGCCTGGGTTGTTGTTTGCGTATCTGTCCAGCTCCCATCCAGAGTCAAACACCATGATGGACTCGTCCTCCCACCCAAAGTCGGCTAGAGTAAGGAATGTATATATATACTAATACTCAATAGGGTAATACTAATTACACACTATACTATTGTATGAACACCATGATGGACTCGTCCTCCCAAAGTCGGCTAGAGTAAGAGGAATATAGAGGTATACATATGTACCACTATAAGAGAATTCCAATCTAATACTAAATACACACTACTGTATGGACACCATGATGGACTCATCCTCCCACCCAAAGTCAGCTAGAGTAAGAGACAAATATCCGAATACTCACAAGGGTAATACTTAATACACACTGGTCTACAATGGAATCATCCTCCCAATTTGGGTTACACAGGGAGAGATTAATAACATGCAGGGTCAGCGATGTATACAGTGAGGATAGTAGAAGACACATATGTACCCCACCTATGACTGCGTCCATTGTCCTGTTGACTGCCAGGTTGATAGCAGGGGCAAATACATATATACATATTCCTATATATATAAATGTGTGTGTGTGTGTGTGTGTGTGTGTAGACTATACACCAGTCTATAACTGTCTCCGTACCTATCACTGCATCCATTGTTCTGTTGACTGCCAGGTTGTTAGCAGGGGCAAAGGCTAGGGACACACACCCCGAGTCAGGCTGGGGTACACCCGGACCATGCCTAGAGGGTAAGGCATACATATATATATATATATATATATAGGGATAGAGAGAGAGAGACACCCAGAGTCCGGCTGGGGGACACCCGGGCCATACCTGGGTAAGACAACATATGCATATAAGAATAGAGAGAGAGAGTGAAAGAGAGAGACACACACCCCGAGTCGGGCTGGGGGACGCCCGGGCCATATCTGGATAAGACACTACATACATATATAGATAGGGAGAGTGAGTGAACGAGAGAGAGAGAGACAGCCCGAGTCCGGCTGGGGGACACCCGGGCCATACCTAGTGGGTAAGGTATACGCACACACATATATATGAATGTATGCATATGTATATATATAGGGAGAGAGAGAGAGAGAGCGGAGTCAGGCTGGGGGACACCCGGGCCATACCTAGTGGGTAAGGTATACGCACACATATATATATGAATGTATGCATATGTATATATATAGGGAGAGAGAGAGAGAGAGCAGAGTCAGGCTGGGGGACACCTGGGCCATAACTGGGTTATATGGATGAATAAAGGGTGACGAGAGTATATGCCGAGAGTACCCACCCGTCACTGCCGTCAAAGACTGCACAGGAGGGGACAGGGGGGACGGCCTTGGCCTAGTGTTAGTACAGATATGTATATATATGTGTATATGTATATATATAGATAGATATAGAGAGAGAGAAAGGAAGAGAAGTGGGGATAGCGTTGGTCTCTTGATGTCAAACTATATATAATACATGTAGAACGAGGGAGACAAAGAGAGTATAGGCCAGTATCGGTAAAGACACGTCGCGTGGTTTTTAAGGAGAGGTTGCACAACGCTGGAACTACACGTAAATACATATATATAGATATATCACTCACCACTGGGTGGTTGTTTGGATCCAACGTGGACAATACTATGTTAGGCCACTGCCACAGGACTAGGACAATGGCCATGGGGACTAGGAACCTGGGGTAAGAGAGATAGATATACCTGTCACTAGGTAGACATGTATATTAATGTGTATATACACACAATTATACGTCAAGTACTAGGGCAATGGCCATGGGGACGAAATACCTGTATATATAGACATAGTGTATTATATTACTATATATTATTATATATATTTTTTTATATATACACATTGTAGATTAGTAATAATCTATATACTAGGACAGTGACTGTGGGGAGGAGATACCTCTGGTAAGAGCAAGCGATATACATATAGGTAGAGGTGACATATACCTAGTCACAAACAGCATCGTAGACTCCTTGACAGCTGACAGGAAATGCAGCATGTACTAATATATATATACAACCATACTATATGTATAGTATATATACTAATATACATATATAGTAGTACAGGACTACACATATACTAATAAGTATAGACCTTGTTATGAACAGCATTGTGGACTCCTTGACAGCTGACAGGAAGTGCAGCATGGTGAGGCCACAGAACTGCTCATAGAAGAAGCCTAGGATGAGATAATAACAGAAATGAAGCACTAGGATAATGCAAAGACATACTGAGAGGAGTGGGGGGGGGGGGGCTCACAAGATACAGGGTGGGAGCAACACATACGCACATACATATACAATGTATGATACACACTAGGCCTATGCGTAAATGTAAGACCGTATCTCATCTGTGTAACTAACCTCTGGGCCTGATGGCATCAGTAGCCTTCTTGACCACAGAGCGCGGCATCTCTCTCTCTCTCTCTCTCTCAGGGATAGGACAGAAGACTGGCGTCAATGTGAATGAAAGTGGGGGAAGAGAGACCACAGAGACATGAGAGTAGGGGTAGCATAGAGAGAGAGAGAGAGAGAGAGACAGAGAGAGACAGAGAGAGAAGCGATGTGGTGACAGAGGGATGTGGTCGAATATATATATTGAGAACAAGAATATATTGAGTACGCGTATCAGAATGGTGAAGAAAGAGGGGGGGGGGGGAGAGAGAGAACACTGAGTTGCACATCCACTGATTCAGTCAGGCTTCTCCCTCATGCAGATACTAATGCATATATACAGTGATAGTGAGGACTACTATAGGAGAGAGTAGGAACATCGCAGACTACTACCCTATGGTCTCAATCCATCTCTGACCACCCCACCTACCTCTGATATACATCCACTTATACTAGCTGTTGGCAGCAATACACTAGCCTACACACATCACCCCTCCAAGAAACTATGCAAATAGAGGGTGACGATGCATATATCACAGTACCAGAGCGAGTTTGACTCCCATAACGGCCTATCAGCCATATAAAGCTATGATACACCCCCATACCTATCCAGAGTCCCTGTGGAGACCGGTACGTGCTGGAAAGGCCCAAACCGTTCTGCAATCGACGTATCCCAGTGCCTCCTCAATCCACCGTGTCTATGTTTACAGCCCACTACAGTCTGCACCGTTGGGGAGAGATACCCTCAACACATGCATATCTCATACTGAGAGAGAGAGAGAGAGAGAGGCTTTGGCCCACTAGGGGCACCTTGAGTAATGGAAATACGAGCATTAGGTGAATAGAAGGTGAGTAATGGATATGTACTGATTCGGAGTCGGGAGCGAACGGCTGAAACGTGAGAAGGACAAAAACGTCAAAGGGTGTAGTGAGAAAGACTCCCCACTGCCTCTACTCTCTTATCAACAGTCAGTGGATAGCTTGCCTAGAGGTTAGTAAACGCAACACAGGCAAATAGCTTGTATATTGAGTCCATGTAAGGGTAATTCTGTGTGAGTCATCTGTAGGCTATATCCAATAGATACCAGTTTATTACTTAGAGTAGATACTATCCACTAGATACTGAGTCAGTATCCCTGACCACCAGACAGGCCCATAGTGGATATGGCACCTAGGCAGCGTGCCCGTATCTACACCCCCCTGGAGACTATACTACAGGAGGGTGTGACGTCACATATCATCAGCAAGCTGAGAGAGGGAGGGGTGCACTCTGTAGAGCGTATCGCAATGATAACACCTCAGGCTCTGGTGAGAGTGAAGGGAATGAGTGAAAAGCGAGTTGAGGCCATAAGAGAGGCGGCCAAGGAGAGGCTTCACACACACTCCTTCATATCCGGGACAGAGTGTATGGAGAAGGTCGCCAACACATACCATGTGTCCACAGGGTGTGTGGCTGTGGACACGATACTGGGGGGAGGGATTGAGAGCAGAGGAGTCACTGAGGTGTATGGAGAGTACAGGTGCGTGTTGTCGTGAATCGAACCCCCCCCTCTTCTTTTCACAATAATCACATTCATCTCATTCACCCCTCTATATCCCTCTATATCCCTCCATATTGCACCCTACACAATAACCACTTGCCTTTTGTCTCCTTGTGACACATAGGACCGGCAAGACCCAGCTGTGTCACACTCTAGCAGTCACTGCACAGATGGGGGAGAACGGAGGGAAGGTTGGTATAAAACATACACATCGCATGTCGTGTATACTTGGAGTATTCGTGTCTCTCTTCTTGTATATTCTGTCTAAAGTCTATTTATTACTGATACTCAGGTCATGTATATCGACACCCAGGGCACATTTCGCCCCAAGAGGCTTGAGCCGATTGCACAGCGCTTTGGCCTCGAGTTTGACAGTGTCCTAGAGAACATCGTCTATGCAAGAGTGTACACTCACACGCACCTGATGGAGATGATAACTCCTATGTCAACTGCCATGGCGCAAGAAGAGTAGTCACACTATATACTAAATATCAATATCCCGTTACGTAAGATATGCTCCGCACTTACTAACCCCAAGGGTCAGGCTAGTCGTGGTGGACTCTGCCACCGCACCCTTCTTCGTTGACCTGCCTGGGAGACGTAATCACTCTGAGCGGGAGGAGGTATTGTTGTCCTTGGGAATACATATATACTATCACGTAGATGATCAGACGGTATATACTATATAGTATACAGTATATACCTCCTGCCCTGACTATCAGAAGCTTAGCGTGTACCTGTCTAGCCTGATGAAGCTGTCCTGTGAGTTCAACGTCCCAGTATTAGTCACCAACCAGGTATACCGACGAAAGAGCAAACAACCCCACCAAAGTTATACGCTTGTAGATGTATTGTCCGCTTATTCTCCCTCTTTCTTGACAGCCAGGTCACAATGGATACCGACAATACATCTGGCCGTTACCGCCAGAACAAGCCTGTTGGGGAGAACGTCGTCGGACACTCAGTCACTACACGGCTGCGCTTCGGCAGATTCCTTTCGGGCGATTACAGGTGGAGCCGTAGCTGCTGCGTCCTCCACTCCCCAGGCCTCCCAGAGGAATGTGCAGACTTACAGATATCAGACGGGGGTGTCACTGACATTGACAATTGATACCTTTCAAGCTGACAGTCAAGTTGACAGTCAAGTTGACTGAGTCGAATACTGAGAAACAGTGCCCTGGGACACGTTTAATCGTTGGAGGTCAATTAGATATATCGAGTATTAATTACGACTGAGATGTGTCATAGAACACTTCAGACTCCTGTCTTTCATCGGCAAGCTAGTTACGGTAAACGGTGTAAACCCTTTGTGCGCCGTACTATATATACTATATAACCAAACAAGCTGTCCTGTGAGTTCAACATCCCAGTCATAGTCACAAACCAGGTACTGTCATTCAAGTGTATTTTAGGGTAAGACTCTTGTCACAAGAGTACCTATAGTTGTTAGATACTTGACATTCAGGTCACAGAGAATACGACTACACAGGTTTTAACGTTGAAGACATGAAGAAGAAGCCTACTGGGGGTATGTTGTCGGACACTCAGTCACTACACGGGTGAACCTCCGCAAAGGCCCTCCCAACAACATTAGCTCAAGCCGCTGCTGCTTTCTCGTCCACTCCCCAGACCAGCCAGAAGATGCAGTTGGCTTCCAGTTATCAGACGGGGGTGTCACTGACTACGATGATATAGTCGTCATCCACTAGAGGACGTGTTTACAGACTCATTCAAAGTCTCTAGGCCAATCCTGTGTGTCGAGTTATTGTCGACGGTGACTTGCAGGCATCTAAGTTGCATGATGCTACTTGAGTCTGATTACACATAGATGATGAATGTATTACCTACTATTGTTACACATATAGCCTGCTTTGTAACAATAGAATAGTGCAATGTTGGGTATACAGTTTATACAGTGCATATTGAGCAGAGAGCCACTTTCTTGCATAGTCCACCTTATATTGTACGTCGCTATCGACCATCAGCTGCCGTCCTCAAGAAAGAAGTAGTTATAGGGAATGGGGTCGACAGTAATGACGCATGGTGTCCTTTTCGCCGGGTCCAAGCTGCCGCCTCCATAGAGAAAGTGTGTGTATGGGGAAAGGGAGACAGCTTTGGAGTAGTTCCAGTTTCGCTCTGTATATAGCCTGGATGGCCGGACAAGAACGGTCTCTCCACTCACAGTGTCAAAGAAGGTCATAATCGAGTCAGTCAACACCATAAGGTATCTGCCCGGCACCTACGGTAAGGGAAAGGGTACACTACCTATACTAATGTCCTACAGATACATACAGAGCAGTCAACGACGATAACAAGGTCCAAGCGTCAGTGTTTCATTAATACCTGAACAGGGTACCGCAGTAAAGGGAAGGTGTACTCACATCTGCCCCACTCTCCTGTCGGAAAGGTGTAGGTTGGGCAACCGGTACCTGATGACAATGACGGAATATACGCGGTCTTGCCCACAGACTTCATCCACCCGATCGTTTGATACTTGTAGATAAGCGGGATTACACCGCCACTACTCCAGAAACGTGAGTTGGGGTCGTATATATCGATGGTACCAGCATGCGTCCTGTCCCTCCTATAAGGGTACCGAGGAACATTGAACACAACTAGGTAACCAATGGTTACTAACCATCGATACACACTGAGACCTGTCTTACACCGGGATGGGGCACATAAGCTCCTTCACCAGGGTCTGAGAGGTAGTCATGTTCACTCCACTGTAGAGTGTCGAGAGAGAGTGTGTTCAGAGTTGCTGTGGGAGTCACGTGACTCTTACCCTCACTTGAAGGAGTGCAATAGGTGTGGCTACGATAAACGTATAGTATGCCACCAGTACTACAGAATTTGGCCCATTCTATGTGTCTGAGGGTTCTCGGGGTCTCCAAGTGGCGTGCAGTGAAATGGTAGCACCCTGGATCTGGAGTGTCCAGGCTCTCTCTCTCTCTGTCGCCCTCTAACAGGAATGCTCCCTCATGGCAAGTGGACCCAGTTCCACACTGTAACAACAGCCCGTGATGACAGAGCACCAGAACAGTATAGCTGTCGATGGGGAACGCATGTAAGATATTTACTCTTACGACCCTCTCAGGCCACTGAATGGCAGTCTGTCTGTAGTGTACCGGGAAGGGCTCCATAGACTAGTAGGTTCCTGATCTAGAGATGGTGTCGACGACGATTGGTAAAGATGTATGTCATAACCTGCGAACAGACGAACATACATGTTGAATACCTCAACATGGGGGCCCAAAGCTTGGAAACTGGTTGTCGAAAGATGACCTCTCGATTCATCCAAATGATGCCGTCAGACGCCGGTTAAATTCGTGAACAACACTGAAGGCATTCTGTCTTAAGACACGTTGTTCCTGTTGTAGGGGACCAGGCAGCACATAGATATCCAACCCCAACACACAAGAAAGTCTCCAACCTGAACGCTTGGAACTCTTTCGTGGCATGTCCACCCCCTCCCACCCCCGCAAGGGTGTGTCCTATGTGCCCCTTGTCATTGATGAGGGTGGAGAGGCAGCAGGACTGGGCACTCCGATGGCAGAGGTGGGGGTGGGAGATACATACACAGAGACATACACAGAGGGACACGCAGAGAGAACGGGTGTGAGAGAGGCCTCACCCATTGCAGACAGAGAGACACTGGGAGACACAACGAGTGTCTTCACTGAGGCTGAGCCTGAGACTAAGGGTGTTAACCTGCCTGAGGCTATAGACATGAGAAGGACATCCCCTGCTACTACCACAGCGTCCCAGCCCAGCTACCCCACGACAATCTCCTGTAGCACCACTGGCAGATTCATGGATGGGGGAGAGAGAGAGGCAGGGCTGGAGCCAGGGGTCCTTGTGCTGGGGGTCAGGCTTGGATGTGAGGTGAGTTTACCTGTACATACGAGGGCATGAACGCTAAGTCCATATACAGTATGCATACAGTTCACTTTGTGTGTAACATGCTGTGGTTACACTATAACTCTCTCTAACCAAAGAGAGACATCACGCTTCTTGACTTTCCAGACGAGTCAGTACTCCCCATCCCATGCTCTCTCCTCTACACCTATGACGGTGTAGACAGGAGCATCCACATCAGGACCAACCCCCTCTCCACCCACAGCACCCTCACTAGATCACAGTTGGTGACAGTAGTGTCTGACCACATAAGCCCTGTGGTAGTGGGTGTTACCAAGTGTCCTGTCGATGGACACAGGTAGGGTTACAAAAATATAGAGATAGAGATAATGTAGTAAATTTCTTTACTACTCTTTTGAAACCGACACAGGACAGGGGCACTGGTGCTATACGGGGCACAGAGAGTGGACAGGGAGGGAGAGGGAGGGGGAGTACCAGTGTACAGACTCCTACTCAACACAGTGCTGGACTAGGGACATGTAATCGTGTTGATATGTCTGATAGTGTAGCCTACCCCAAGGGAGATAGCCTATTCTTGATAGTAATATACAGGAAGATGTTGAAATACTTATGAGCGTCTTTAGGAATCAAGGTAATGGTCAGAAGCGATCATCATTGTTTTTAATTCCCGAAGAGAAGATGGAACCATTTTGGGAGGCGCGTTCAATGATTGAACTTCAATCAAGACGAATTTTAGAGTCGCACTTTCTCCATCTAGGAAGGCCCTGCATACTGTATTGGTAGTGTCAGGATGTCGTCGTTTGGCCAGTGCACCAGGTGAGATATGACTGTATCTTGATACGTTGGACTACGTTTCCATGGCGATGCCCTTCATATATACCATGCTCAGTGCGGCGATCTAACAGGTTGCTATGTACTTCGCCGTGCCCTTCCTATTGTCACAGACCCAAGTTTAAAGCCCCGTAGTCCAGGGGCCACAAACAATGGACATGAGTGACATTGAAGAGCCTGACCCTCCTACACCTCACCCGCTTTCAATACAGACGTACTATTTCACTGTGATTTGGTATACACCGAAGTTACTGGCGTCTATTGAGTATCCTTAGTACACTTGGGATGTAATGTCCTCTATGATAGGTCCTCTGCTTCGACCTGTCCTTGACACTGAAGGTATCACCAGTCCATGTCCCATTGTGTCAGTGGATACCGGTACCATGAATACACATATTCATGTGTACACTTCCGTGTGTTGGGTAGCTGTTACCAGTCGAAGTCCCACTCTGTGTAGTGCTTGAGTACTGAGTCAGAAACCCTGACCAGGAATGCAGCGTGAGGTGCTCCAATAGCGAGCAAAGTACAATACGATAGTACCAGGATGTAGTTCGGTGATAGCCGACATAAGTGGGAGTCATCCAACCAAAGACGTCCAAGACCCGGGACGGGGTCGCACTCTGCCAGTTCCAGAGAGACTGGGTCTAGCAAGTGGGGAGGGCGTGGTACCATGTGTCCCACAAGCTCTTGGGAGTCAATGTTTCCAAGAATCAGAATGTTGCAGCCCAACACAGCACTGGGAGAGGCCCAAGCCGTACGCGCCCCACTGACACATGGACGCAGCACCCGCTCTGGAAGCTGATTAAGTAACTGACACCTAGGAGGCAGGAGGCTTGCACGAGAAGACACATCCCACTCTGGTACTTGCATAGCGGAAGTCTCAAAGGGCTGCAGGACGTTTGATTGCATCGCTTCAGAAGGCACTAGGTGCCAGAACCGTCGGCCTACAATTTGTGATCCAGACTCCCACCTACACCTACCTGTGACCACTACGAGACCACCAGTGGTCCTTGCGGTTTCAAGGGCGCGTATATGGCAGAGTGCCACGTCGTTACCCTCCTCTCCAACTACCGCTTGGGCTATCCACTCTCTCGTATCAATGTGGAACCTCCAGATGGTGTTGTGGAACGTAGGCTCCTCTTCGTCCATGTCCACCAGCTCTGCAGCTCCAACCCATACCACACCAGATAGACGAATGGGGACAAGGGTCACTCTACAACACTGGTGGAATGGACACTCGATCCTCTCACATGCCAGTGTGTCATCCAACTGTAGACTCACTATGTTGCACCTGATGTTGGTCTACATACAATCTAGATTCCGATACCTTTGTTAGAGATACAACTAGAGTTGACTACACTCGCGCGATATGGTCAATTAGCATTACGTACATGAACTGAAAGCCCTTCTCACCAACCCACCCAGTCTTGCCAAGAATGATGGCAGTGCCGTCTCCAAGTGATGCACTCTGAAGGTCATATCCTAGGTCAACGTCCTCTAGGACCTGCGTGCAGCTGTCAAACCTGGAGACAGACTAAGACGGAACCACTCTAATCGTTGGTGAAGGCTCTTCACCATTATCCGACTTTCCCATCAACACTATGTTACTGTAACACAATGTCTATGTAAGTGTCTCACCTTGTACTATAAAGCAGAGCGACAGTATACAGTGCTTACTATACACTTTTAGACTAGGGTAGGTCTATCCAAACATTTACTTACCAGTGAAGGGGAGCTGACATGTTGGTTAAGAAAGGGCAGGTGCACTCAGGTGCCTATAACAGCGAACCAAGAGAAGACCTCATGTACTAAGGCAGAGAATGTGATGTCCTCAACAGTAGCTCTTAGAAGTGATATAGACTGGTGCTCTGATTCAGAGCCTCTGAAGCTATCATCTTTGCCGTAATGTTCTCACCCACTCTGATAGAGTTTTGAGACAGATTGTTAAACAGTCTCCTAGAAGAATATCGTGTTGCTAGTGCCCGGAAGACCCACCTTGTGAGACTACTAAATTGGATATGTGTATGAATAGGAGTGTTCCTAGTGAGTGTGCGGGTATAGTGCGTCAGTAAATGTTCGAGTATGTTGTCACAGTCTTGCGTTAATGTGTCACGAGGGGTTGACACTGACAGCATCACCATCTCTCTCAGAACAAGCCCACAGTCCCTTTACAGAGTTTCGACACACTAAGTGGGATTCGTTGCCAAGCAATAGACCCCAGCGGTATATACTCGAGTGTTTCATGACCTATACAACCGCTGAACAGTACAGCTTGGATTTGATGCCAATGTGAGACCATCACTGTACAGAGTCAGTTCGCACTTCCATCTGAACTAACCTCCCTCTCAGCTCAATCACTCCTTTGGAGCGTACTTCAATAGCGAATAGTGTAGAGCTTGAAGGACTCGATTGTCGCGTCTTGTCATGTGGCCTCTAGAGTGGTTCAAAGGGGTTACCACCCTTCCAGAGATAGAGCGTGTTCCCGAAGACACACCTGACAATAGCCCATGGAATGTAAGAGAATTCGCACAGGTAGACCTAGCAAGTCTTCTCTTCCCTCACTATGAGGTTTGCATTGCTCCTTGTTACATTAGTATTCTCACTTTTAGGCTGTGGCAGTGGATAACTCAAGCGCAATGGTGACCCTTGCAACTGGATTTGGTGTCAGAGAGTGGTACATTGCGTCACTCCAGCCGGACCGCACACTGTATCGTACAAGAATAGCTGGACCCCCCAGTACAGCAGAAGTCAACGACATCCAACTGGTCCGGGTACGCAACCACATTGTGGCATAGGGGGGTTCTTTTTCGATAGAGAAAGAAACACCACGTGTCCCGTCCGGTGTCTGGCTTTGTACTCCCTCGAGACCTGTGAGTGGGAGGTTATAGAGCAGACAGTTGACTCCTGCCCCTGCCTCCAGTTTGAGTCGTATGTGTTTACGCTTGGTGACTCTCTGTATGTTGTTGGAGGGAGTGATCGCTATCCCGAATACGGACCCTACCGCGCAAGCACGTGGGAGTGGAACGTAGAAACCAGGGCCTGGTCACGTCACGGTGATGTTCCAGCGGGTATGCGTGTATGTCAGGAAAACTTCTTTGGTAACACAATCGGTGACGTGCATCATGCCGTGTCTCGCGATTCGTCACGTGGATGCCATCTCTCTTTCTCGCGGAGGGGCGGCTGGAGTGAGGAGCCTCTTGCTTTCAGAATACCACGTATTGATCAGAACGTGATGACCCGCTATGTGGTGTCCAGCTGTCGAGTGGGTCGTCATGCACTGTGTGTCGCAGGCAGCACTAGAGGACAGAAGAATACTAGGGTGTTCCTCTTTGACTTCGTGTCCTTAGACCTTGTCCAGTGTCAGCCAGTAGCCCTGGAGGCTTGTGCCGTAGGGTACGTTCCCTCCATGGTTATGTTCAACCCCACCACACTCCTATTAGTGGGATTCATCGATACGCTGGTTGTGGACGTGGATGAGAGAGTGCTGGGACCCGAGTACATCACTTCAATGA